>JARACY010000054.1:0-177047 GCA_029255725.1 Scrobipalpa atriplicella
AAGTTGTTCAGTTTCATGGGTAGATTCACACATTTCTCGATGCATATACCCTTTCTGTTACACGTTGTATATATTCCTTGGGGTAACTATTTTTTTATTAATTAAGAGTACGAAAAGACCAAGGCATGAGCGTAGATAGATACTATAGACTGGAAAAGCTTCTAAGTGAGTACTCTGTGGGCGTACTATAGTAGGTTACTTGATTCCTCGACCGTGCGACCAAAAAGAAACATCTTGTACCAGTTATATAACTTCAAGATGATATTGCAGTATTCGGTGTGACCTAACATAAGAGGTGATAGTTTTATCCCACGCAGCGAAAAGGGCTCGGACAGAGAGAGTTGATTTGCCTTATTTATTTATAACAATTTGTTATTGGTCACGATCCAGGCGATATAACTCGGAATTTGTCGAATTATAAGTTGGTAATCAATAATTTGCCATAGAAGTCGAGTCTTTACCTTATTGTAACAGAAGACTCAATCACAAGTTTTTATTTTTTGATAAAAGAAATGCTTTTTAAAAACTGCTTTTAAGAGGCCAACTAGACTATTGTTGGAGAGCAACTTGAGTTTATATTTTTTTTAAACTGCTTTGCAGAGGACTCCTCAAGTAAGAGGCGAACTAAACTGGAGAGAGAATGAAGAGCAGCAAACGAAATGACAAGGCCATGGTTGCCTTTTTTATTACTCACGAAATTTTATCTCATTTGCGAGTAAGACCTACTTATGTAGATGTATGGTGTTCTCAAGGCCTTGCTCTATTTTCACGAGAACACTCCAATTCGTGAAATGAAGTTGTTCCAAGTGTTTGGACTACAGACACTTGGAGGCACGTTCTCAAGGAGTAGGTACGTCACGATTTCCGATACACTTATTATTGGGCTATACGTGGATTTATAATATACCCCAATTTAATAATAAGTACGTCACACAGTAATGAGTGGAGGCCTCTTTGTTATAATTGGAGTATTATGAAATCCATGTTAGATAGGAAGTAAAATAGGTAATGTTCATCTCTTCCTGGACAAACAAGTAATAAACAAGCAATAGATAGAAAAGTTTCGATATTTTTTTATTTACTGACAACCCGTCTCAATAACCATACATAATCCTATTTGTTATGCCCATCAAAATTTGTCACACGTGGCGAAGGCGACTTTTACCTAGATTTTACTCCTTACAGACAGACATAAAGGCATCATTCAATAAATCTATCTATTTGTGTAATATGCCTTAAAGTCTCGTTTATTACACAGAGTAGGTAATTCCGTAATATCCGTTTCGTCTGCTTGGAATCCATCCTACGGCTCATTTATTATCTGTGGCCTGCTTGGGCCACTCCTAGCTTTCACCAGGAAAGATGCAGTACTGAGACTTTTGACGTCTTGTAATTGCATTGAAATTAGTACTGATTGGAATGAGTGAGCATTGCTTTGCTTATGAAGAAGATACCAATTATACTATACCTATAGGGTGGGACGTGTTCTGTAAGCTAAGGTATTTTAGCAGTAAAAACAAGATCTTGTAAAATATATTGGATCATAGAGAGTCCATGTAACATCTGATCTGATAGTACACGATGCGATTTTATCCAATATCAAAGTCATAAATGTGCCAAATGTCAGTTTCAAAGATCTTGTATACTTAGGTACCTATATGTTTCGAAAATTCGCATAATTAATTGAGAACAATCATACCATTTAAAAACCCCAAAGGATCAATCAAAATTAAGGTCAGTAATATAGTCGATATTGATTTAGGCATTTAAAATAATAACGCTTCCTCTTTTGATTTCAAATGATAGATAGCTATTTATTGTTTCCTCATGGTGTACGAAACTGACGTGGATGTTTTTTTTAACTGATCTTTTTATAGGACCAATGGTTTTTATTAATGACTGATATAGGTACTCAAAACTAGGTAATGAGTTTATCCTTTTCAAATATTTACATAATCAATATTACACCGTCAAGTAAGTAATTTTATAAATTAAAATGCACAATAGTCACTTGACTAGTTTAAATATGTAAATATTTTATTAAAAGTCTGTATTTACTGATGAAGAAATTCGTGTTTAGAAATTCATTGTGCACTTTTATTTACTTGTTAAATGCATTTGCAGTATCTAAGTATACGCAGTCTTGCTTTAAGTAATAAGTCACTAATTAAGTCTATTGTCGGTTACAAAGCAAAAAGGAAAATGCAAATACATTTCAAATTCTTACAGTTTTTAAACTAGCAGGCTGCAATAGGTTATTCAAAAATGACATTATAAAAATTGCCACAAGTTGCATAATAGGTAGCTAATGCGTTTTTAAACTAATACAATAAAATGGTACGAACCAGGGCATAGTTCCGCCTCATTATGGGGTATAATTCAAAGGCTGGGGAAAGTCAGAGTTTACATATTTAAACTTTTTGATGCGAAATCTGCGTAGCGATAAAAAAAGTACCATCTGCTTATTTTTTTGGCTTGATAATGGGTTTGCTCTTAACTCTAGTCAAGGTCAGGGAGGACTGAGACAGAGTCGACTATGGAGCGAGCTCACCCAAAAGATGCCTTTTCACTCTAACTTTGAAGAGTTGAGGGTTTTATGCATTCGGAAACACAGACGCTGGTAAGTAATACTTTATTTTCACGCCTTTATTTGAAAAGATCTATGCTAATTAATAATTTGGTAAGTAGGTACCTGCAGTTAAAATAAATGTTTTATAAGATTGCGTACATTTCGTATTCAAGATTTATATCAAAATCCATATGTTTATATATTTACGAACACAAAAATTATAAGTATAAATTATAAAATATGTGATGATTTTTATTTCTCAAACCAAAACATGGGCATCACTTAAACCCATCGAAATAGTTATCATGTCTTTAACATTTGTAATGGTGAACGAATGAATACAATAAAGTCCTGCATAATGGAAAAAAATACCCATGAAACTGTTGAAATTACAAATGTATCGTGAAATTTTTAATTTCAACAGATTTTCAGCTTCTTGGGTAGATTCTTCCATCTTGATCGCAAGATTTATAATTTTCTACCGAGACTAATTCTCACTGGCGGCGCGCAAAAATGTATTCGTACATACTTAAAATACATGTGTACTTTATATTCGTTTCGTACGTAGATTTTACTCTTTCAGTTTTACACAGGAGCATCAAAATCAATCAATCATAGTTAATCATATCCAGATAAACCAACGTTATCAAATCTCATAATTAATAGTCACGGTGAAGTGGAACAGTGATCACAGATTACCAAGTATATAGGTATATGAGGTGCAAGGGACAGCTTCCCGCAAACTGATAGGGGTTGTTCAGCCACCGAAACTGAATAACTTACGCCAGTTTTTTTTTTCAGGCATTGGGAAAAATATACTTTTCTATACAAAATGACCACCTCGATCAGACAATTTGTATGGAAAAGCAAATTTTATTTTTATTTCCTGAAAGAATTTCCTGTTGAAAGTTGTTCAGTTTTGTTGACTGAGCAACCTCTATCAGTTTGCGGGAAGCTGTCCCTTACACCCCGTATACAGTGTTCGTGATTACTCGTGATCTGGATCACGAGGTACCTACAATGCGAGCATTTTGCGAGACATTCGATTTATTGTGCAATTCGACCTTCACACCGATTCGGCGCCGGCACATATCCCCTAGTTAGGGTTACCAGATCTGAGAACTGAAATGCCTAAACTAGAGTCTAGTCTCGACAATATTCTGGATTTTAGGATGTTCGTTGGGAGAAAGACTCGTCACTGATTTTTTTATTTATATTTCCGATACATGCTACACTTGTTTCTATCGAGAATACTTAGCGGACACTGAGTTTGAATAAATTGTCGTGGTAGATGATCAAACTCAAAGTAAAGTAAAAAAAAATATAATTTTTAACGAAAGGCACGAAATCAAAAAAATACTTATTCTGGCGACGAATCAAGATGAATTCCGATCATCTGTTCCAGCCCAGCCAACCCTAGGTACTCCATCCAATATAAGCCCGCCTGCGTAAATCTTAGTGCAACGTCTAAAATTGATTACACTGGTGCATCGATCGTGCAAGCAATGTCTTTGTGGGACAGGCATGGAGACGGGTCATTTGAAACCATTACACACTTGATTTACTATTTGTTTAAACTCTACAGCTACGTTTATCAGACTGCGTGCACCCCTAATTATTGTCACAGCATCTTTGAACTGGCTGATAACGTAGTGGGTAGTGACCTAGTCTGCTGTTTTAAAGATCGTGGGTTCGATTTATTTTCAATTGTTTGTTTGAATAGGTACCTACTTATTGTAAGAAACATACGCCGTCTGCGATTTCATTCAGAGAAGAGACCAATTATGCGTAGTAATTATTTCTATGCATCATACATTGAATTGCATTCATAAAACTAGAAATATGCGGAAAGAACCACTTCGGAGCAACATAAATTTTTATCGCTCATCTTTAGCTCAGTGACCGCTGGTAGCGAAGGTTTATTTAGAAGTTGTAAATAAAATAAATATAAACCGACAGGAAGTGACGTCACCAATGTTTTATTTCTTTTATTGCAATTGGGCGGAGGCGGATGTTTTACTAATTAATATGATCTACAGATTTTTTTACCTATCGATGAATGAGGATCTCCTATTCACGATTTGATGATGATACTCAAGTAATTAAACAGTCACAACTTAAGTAATAAAAAAAAATACGCACTAATAAAAATCACGTCACATCAATCAGTTGCAGTAAAGCGGTTTATTATAATATTTGATGATCTGCAAAATTAGCAGTGGGGATTCTAAGTAATATCCTTCTTTCACATGATCAAAAAAATTTCAGTAGGGATTCTACTCTCTTTCTTTCACATGATAGTAAAAGGACTTGATAACCTTAAAAACGTTTAAAATTTTCTTGTAGAGGTGTACCCAATAACCGAAGAATATTCTTAGTAGTTGATTTTGTATGAATTCTAAGTAAGAATGCTTAATTCTCGTCGATTGCTGGGATTATGAAATAATTTTCTATTCTATTCTATTCTATTATGATTAGTGATTACATATGATGCATTCATCATTATGGGTTGGTTTGAATGGTCTCATTGATCATATTTATTTACTTTTATGCTCTTCCTCAAATTCTTTAACACCATACCCTAGCAATATTTTAAGTTGAATCGATCTCATCAATAAAAATAATAGAAATAACAAGGTTGCCGGGTAATTGCGTTTGGTGTACATATTTTATCGAACCAAGGACCATCACGATGCGTGCTTTGAGTATATGTGGGTGTTTTATTGTTCCACTAATTATGTCTGATACATTTTATGATATTAACGGCTCACGGATGGATAGATGCAAAGGTTATGGGTTATTCTATTGCGCTACGAAACTATTGTTCTTTCTGACGTTAGTTAGCGTGTCAATGATATCAACATTGATTTCGCTGATATGTTTTAGCAGAACATATTTATTTAGCAGAACTCCGGTTGTAAAATAGGGGTCTAAAACCTTGACTAAAATGGCCATCTGTCATTTTTTATCCTGGGAGAATTGAAAGGAAGGTAATGATTTTAGTAAGATTTAATTTAGTCCTGCTTTCTTTCGCTGAATCGATAGCAATGTGTAGTTTTTAGACAATGCAAAATTTTGTCCAATTCATAAATAGTACTGTTACATAAGTATAACTTCAACGTCATAATAGTTTATTTTTATTTTAAACATAAATATAAGTAATTAAAAAAAATTCTCCGTCTAATTTGTGACCGATCTTGTCGGTTAAAAATTTTATTTTCTACTAAAACTAATTTTATTTCCTATAGGTATGTAAGTAATTACATTGCATTAAAAGTAGGTATGATCAACTAACTCTACTATAAAATGTTTTGCATCAATCACCGATAGGTACCATTTTATAGACCGCTTTTATGAAGCTGTGTGGAATAACCCAAACAATGAGATAAACCAAAACTTCAAGATTTATGTCATGTAAACATAATTCAGGATACGGAACTTCTGATTGAACTTTTATTATCTTATAGATGTAATTTTTATTATCTGATAGATGTAGAGTAATTATAACGATGCTCTTGACGGTTTATTTGGGTGGGATGGGTGTGATGATTGCGGTTTCAAGTTCAAATATGATTAATTGCATAAAGAACCTAGAAGGTCATGGGCGCAATCCTTCATATACTTTATTAGCCTCACAGATAAGAAAGCTTATTACTACCACCATTAGGTACTAGTAATCTGTGCGTTTTAATGAGCTAATTGATCATGATATAAAGGGAAAATATTTTCTTATTGAAAAATTGGGTGTGACGTAATATTTAGTACTTACACGTTGATAAATTTAAGTTGTAAACCAACATGAGTGGGAAAAGCATTTTATATTTTATATTATAAGTAGGTAGGGGACTTTTTGTA
Organism: Scrobipalpa atriplicella; assembly: GCA_029255725.1. Taxonomy (NCBI): domain Eukaryota; kingdom Metazoa; phylum Arthropoda; class Insecta; order Lepidoptera; family Gelechiidae; genus Scrobipalpa; species Scrobipalpa atriplicella. Next base: position 6,425 of record JARACY010000054.1, read on the forward strand.
TTTCTTTTGTCCCTGCCCAAAACGGAAATACTAAAAATTAAAGGCCCTCCATTAATTTTAGTTGGACACTCCTGAACTAGAAGTAACTTAAGCTACTTTTACTAACAGCGCGAAAATCTCTTATCTAATCATCAAAAACTCTCACAGGTCAAACCACCGGTCAGAAAATCTGTACTGAATTTAAGATCTATTCTATTTACCAAAGCTCTTTACATCTCATTATACGCGCATTAGTAACTTAAGAGATCCACAATAATAAAAAAATACATACTAGACTTTATTTTTAAATTTTATTTACCAAACAGCTGATGAAGAGTAAATCAATTAATTACGCCTAATTGCTTTTGCAACGTGATCTAATGCGGTGTGATGATTATCAGTGTGTGGATCTATAATTATCGAGCAAGGCCTGCGTACGCGCCGCCGCGGTATGCAGATCATAAAATAATCCATTCACCTCATTTTGATGATTGAGTTTGAGTCTACCGCTTTACGTATCTTACAGGTACCTAGGTACAGTCAGCAGGGGAAATACGCTTTTTGACTACTAGTCAAATCAGCAACTTTATATGAAATGTCAAAACGCTTTTTTGTATGAAAATACTGGGTTGTGACGTCACTGGCTTGTAAATATTGGCTACTCAAACTCTATATTTTTTACTCGATTTTTGAAATTTAAATGTGCATTTTTTTTTCAAATAATGAATGAGACCCACAGTTATTTTAGCCATCAGTTTTAAGTATAAACGTTTTGATTTTTATTGTAGTCAAATCAGCATATCTGTTTAGGAAAAAATAAAAAATACATTTTTGTATGAAATTGTATAAGTAACCCGTGAATAACACTTGTTTATTTGGAAAAGGGCATAGGCTACTTACTATTATGGAAAAACTGCTCATTTCCACAGAAATCATAGAGTAATGTCGGAGTAGCGTTGTCGAAGTTCTGTTTTTGAGTCAGTGGAAACGCGGCGGGGTGGAAAAGCTTCTTATCTTATCAGTTTGCTGCAGATAATATTTAATTTATGACATCAATTTTAAATCAGCTCAACCCCCTTCAAAATTAGCACGACTGAACTGATTTATCAGATAGGAATGGACATTTTGTATGGGATTTCCAAGAAAACTTCAATCGTTTGAGGTATGGTACTAGGTATGCACTTCTGCAGCCTACTGTACCTCTTCAACATTGATTAGCTCTTGATCGCACGGATTATTAAAATTAGGCATGCTCTTAAATCAGTTGCTTATCTTATGCCTATGGGTAAGAATTGTATCTAGCTATAGGTAATATCTGTAGGTTTTAAATGTTGAATACTTAGTAGGAATATTTTTTAAGACAATTAGTGGCAATCAAGATGAGAAAAAGGTCGTACGTCGCTTATCTACGCTAATACTAAAATTAGGTATACTGGTACCTATACCGGGGGGGAAGTATTTCAGGAAATTAAAATAAATTTTGGCTTTCCCATACAAATTGTCTGATCGAGGTGGTCATTTTGTATAGAAATTTAAAAAATAAACATTTCCTGAAAGAATTTCCTGGTGATAGTCGATGAGTTTCGTTCACTGAGCCACCCCTTTCAATTTTCGGTACGCTGTCCCTTACACCCGGTATATTCTGTGGCGGTGATCCAACTCATGAATGACTCTTATGATTATGATGAAGTATAATTAATGCAGCATCATAATTTTATGCAATATTTACATGATTTATACTAGTTTAAACATCTTTCTGTTAACACACCCACGCATTACTTGTTTACCATGGTTTTTATGGTTCAATGGTGATTGTTTATTTTTTTGATCACGTTAGTTAGGCAATAAGTAAGTAAGTAGATTACACATACTCTGAGGTTTGCGCAACCTGTAACTAATAAAAAAAAACAATTTTTAACGGATTTAAGATGTGTTTTATTTATTTTGGCGAAAGGGTCCGAAGCGTAGGGAAAATCAATATAAATAAAACACAAACAAATCCACTGAAAATTGTTCTATTAAAATAAGTAAATACCTAGATGTTATTAAATGGCCGATCGCTTTTAACATCACGAGATAGAGTGCTAGAAGGTAGTTTCCATAACCATCCCAAACTTCTTTGGAGAATCCCCTTGTTGTGTGTTGGGAACACTTCGGAAGAAAGCAAAAATTACTTAAAAACTTGCTGATGTAGCACTATATATACTTTGAAATCAGAAAAGTGAAGAATTCGCAGTAGGTAGGTAAATATAAAATACGACGCTTCTTACTTATACAATCCGAAGCTACCTCTTTGGAAATGGAGACGACTAATTGGTCCGCAAATATTACACAAAAAATCTAATATCAAACAGAATTTGATAATACCTACTCTTGGGTTTTCACTGAACACAGTTTACCAACTATATTTGCCCAGAGAAGGTTTTTTACCGGATTTTAAAAAAAACCGTCTCTACCTTTTTCGACACATTACCGCTCTACTGATTCTCAACTCGATGTTACTTACTTTATACCGGGCATCGGAAAGTTCGAAGCAAAGTAAAGTGCGATGTTAGAAAATGACCAATATTATGTCGAAGTGTTATGTCACGTTATAGATGATACGTGGATGATCTTTTACTACTGACCGATATCAAATCTAGATATGTATGAAAATTATCTGATGATGATAGCGATAACATAATAGGTAATACACGCGAGAAAAAGATAGTCTGGGTATCGGTCACTAGCAAAAAAACATCCTATTATGTTTAAAGTTTCTACAATTTCCATTCAAACAAGTATTGGACTGGACATACATACCTACATACATATAATCACGCCTTTATAACCCAAACAAAGGTCGTTCCGCCATGTCTGACAAGTTTAGAGGGTTAATCCAGATAGAACTGTATATTGCTATAGTGATAGGTTGTCAGCCCATCGCCTAAATTACAATACTGAAACTCTCGAATCCCTTAGTTGATTTTTACAGCATGCCCGGGAGGAAATGCAGCTGGTACATTCTATGTGTTTCTATAACTCTCAGTCCAGCATGGTAGCACTGGACATGTAGGTTCATTTTAGCCCAACAAAGGTAAAATAAGGTTTATATTCGTTGACTACTAGTAAAAGCTGTGAATGAAAGTATGTAATCGACGCTGGACAATCTGATACCAGCGGATACAATCTCCTTTCTTTATATAGCTAGTCCATAGATTGTATAGGTATGTGTAACTACCCTAGAACGTACCTACGTGCCTATTGCAATTATTTTAACTTCATTATACATATCCAACGAGGGAACGCTGCCAGCGTGATGGGTACTTCCCCACCAGGTACGATTCGGGGTGGTTTATTTGACTAGTAGGTGTTTGTATTTGTTGTTTTAGTTCTAAGTCTGACATTTTTTTTTATCGTAATTGTTTGACATTTTGTAATTGACATGAATAAATATAATTTATTTTAACTTAGTTGGTTTGTAGGTACAAGGTTTTGGTTGGAGGTACCGGGCCTAGAAAAAGTTACTAATAAGTAGAGTTGTTTAGCTTTATTCATGACATGACACATAAAAAATTACACATAATTTGAATTGACCATTTCTTTTATACCTCAAAGAAACTGCTTATACGGGGTGTAAGGGACAGCTTTCAGCAAACTGATAGGGGTTGTTCAGTTAACGAAACTGTACAACTTATGCCAGGAATTTTATTCAGGAAATGAAAAAAATCGAGTTTCCGATATAAAATGGCCACCTCGATTAGACAATTTGTATGGAAAAACAAAAAAATAAATTCATTTCATGAAAAAAATCCTGGTGAAACTTGATCAGTTGCGTTGACTCAGCAACCGAACCGGCCCCTATCAGTTTGCGGGAAGCAGTCCCTTACACCCGGTATTTAAGAAGGTGTTTACCATAAAGCCATTTGTTTAGTCTGTTTATTCGAGGATTTATTTTATTGTTATGATCATGGATGTAAAGTTTTAATAAACAAAAGTTTTCATAAACAAAAAAGGTTTTCTGATTGATTGATGGTCATGAAATGTTTTTGTCAAACTTATGAAAAAGTTCCCATGAATATTAAAAAGTCATTTACTTTATTAAGGTACTTAATTAACTGTTAAGATGTAACTGTGGTGTAATTAGAAAACATTTAGTTTTCCAATGATAGTTCATTACATAGATATACATTTACATACTATTTGAGCAACTTACCATTGTAAAACGAAAACTTTTATCAAAATAGACGTAGGTAGTATTCCTTTTGCAAAATTAATATCTAAACACTGATGGCACTACAAAAAAAAACGAAATTCAAAAGTTTCCTAACTTATCAGTTTCCCGCGTAAAAAGCGCGCGGCAACCGGCATTCGTACGCATGCGCGACGACCCCGCGCGAATCGTCTGCTTTGAGGACTGCGCGCCAAATCAAAGCGCGGGAATAGGTAGCCCAAGTCCGCTCACTGAATCTCGAGGGCCGAGGATCTTTCTCCTCACGTGATGCGGATCACGCGGTTAGCCTACTGGCAAGGAGATGCACCGGCCCACTGTAGGTGTAGGTACTGGTTTTAGGTACCCGAGTAATAGAGACGGAAGTATGCTCCGTTTTTTTAACGTTGCGTTATCGATACCAACTTGTTTTGCGGCCCGTAAACTTTTTTGCTTTACAACTTTAAAGAAAGTCAACCGCAAAACAAGGTTATTGTATTGCCTGCGGTTCTGAAATTTGAACCTCTGTTAAGTTGCAAAGAAAAAGCAGTTTATGAGCCGCAAAACACGTTGGTATTGATAACTCAACGTTAAAAATACGAACTTTCGATAAATGTTTACAGTTTGCGAATCCTATGGTTTGAGCCATGCTTGAGCCATGTTTTTGCATTTGAAAATACTTAGTTCAAGATATTTTCTGTTAAAACTAGCGAATGCGCTTAGCATTCGTTCGGTAAAAATTATTTTAGTGACGAATAAATTTGTGAAACACAAAAGAGTAGAAATTAAAAAGTAGCAACATCGTCGTGTCGTCCTTTTCAAACCGCGTTCGTATGAAAGGGACAACACGACGATGTTGCTACTTTTTAATTTCTACTTTTTTGTGTCGCACTGTGTTATCGGATGGATAGAATACCTAGGTACAAGGAGTTTATCTGTGAATGACTGAGGTTTGATATCTCTTTTTGACAGTCGTTAAATAGGTACATGTCATGTAAACAATGACGCGGAAAAACCGAGATATTTTGAAGGGGATATTATTTTTGAGTAATTTTCAATGTTCGATTTTATCGACAATGTACGAGCAGTACTGTTAGAAGAATTCATACAAATTTTAGACCACGTATCTTGTGAAAGCAATCAGCTCTATGACAAGGTAACTGAAAACCTTATCCTTACGCTAAGGCAAAAGTTTAGGAAACCACGAAAGGCGGGCAAAGACAACTTTTTGGTATGATTTAACGGCACGACTTCAATAAAGAAACGGTAAAATTCATAGTGTGCAATTAAGTGCAAATTATCTGTAACATACCATGGCAGACGATGTAAAGGAGGATGCAGAAGCAGTCAAAGAAGAGCCAAAAACAGTTGACGACGAAGGTGAGGAAGATGAATCTGAGGGTGATGAAGCCGTAGGTGTAGGTGAAGTCGATGGAGAATTTGATGAAGAAGATGAAGGAGACGAAGAAGAATCTAGTGAAGGTGAAGAACAAGAGGGCGAGGAGGATGTTACTGCTAAAGACGAAGATTTCGTAGAAGAAGCATGGGGAGAAATGCCCGGCGAAGGTGAGGAGGGTGAGGTTGAAATCGAAGGTGAAGGTCAGGCGGCAAAGGCGGAAGAAGAGGAAGAAGAAGGGATAGAAGAAGAACCTCCTGTTGACCCAGCTGCACCCTACGATTTAAGTGACGAAAGTGAAGCCAAGAAAGCACCATTTTCCTTAAACGAAGAACAAATGGCCGAAGTTACAGAGATATGGGAATCTTTTCTAAATTATACACCTGCGTACACAGACCTCGATAATTACGTAACACCAGTCGAATTGGTGTACATGTTAAAAGCTATGAATCTTCAGACCCACACACCGGAACAACTGATGGAACTCGTAGAATTTTGCGTCCGACCACCAGATCCAGATAACCATGTAAATTTTGAACAATTTGTTTGGATAGTGACCATACGGCAGCGGGACATGCCCATAGAAGAAGAAGTACGTTTAGCTTTAGAAGTGATGGATCCTACGAATTCCGGAATTCTTGATCGTGAATATGTGCGAGAAGTGCTTAGAGATCATGGGAAGGGAATGAAGACTGTTGATGTGTTTATAAAAGAGGTAGATATGTCCAACGATGGTGTATTGGGTATTGAAGATATCGTAGGCACAATATGTCTAGACTTAAACAGAGACGACATCGAAGCGTTGTTGAAACAAATCTATCCTCCTGATGAAGCGCCTGAAGATAATATTGAAGCACTCACAACCTGAATTTCCTATTTTATTAGTACCTAAACTCAATGTGAACATCATTTTGATAGTAAAACAACAAGTAAATAAACCCAATAGTAGGTATATTATTTAGTATTTATTTTATTTATTTAAACAGGTGAAGAAAACTCTTCAATCTCCTCAATAATAAGCTCGCTCGCTGGCGGCTACATATCTAACTGCGGAATGATAACAAATATCTTGACCAAAATATTGGCGTCCCTTTCTATTCTCTCAGGATAGACCATTTTATTTAGTCAAGATTTAGTAATTTTGTGCGAATACGGATCGCCCCCATTGTGGGCACGCCATCATCGGTACAACATATTTTGGTTTAAGGAACGCAGCGGGTACTTTGTTTTATACCCTGTACCCATAGCACAGAATACCTACTGCTATTAGGAACCTTATACTACTATCTGTATAAGATCAAAATTATGGTTGTTGGATATGGATCCACACAAAACGTGTGTGATTTGATTTTCATGCACCTGCACCCACTCCTGCACCCAGCAGAATACTACGAATGGAAGGAACGACGTATTTTTTGTTACCAAGCGAATCCATTCAAGTTCAAGTAGGTTAATAAATAATAATAAATCAATTGTATTTTTTTCTGAGGCAGCAGGGGGTTTTGACCTTAGCCTAAAAAAATAAAAAATCAGTGCTGCCAAGTTTAATAAAATAACTGCATTTATTACTTTTTATGTGGACATTATGAATTATTTTTAACAACTAAAACTAGACTCAACTGTATTTTTTTAGGGTTCCTTATGTTTGTTAACATTTCTATAGTACATTATTGCGAAGGCAGCGAAATAGGCAATGAGGAGGAAAACTGCCTTTTTCTCCCGCTAGGTGTCGCATGGGCGACTGTACCTTGAGAACTGTCAAATTGTACCAGCTTTTGTAAACAAACTGAATATTTTTGGAATATTATCAGTTAATGCCACAATGCAATGCATTTAATTGCAAAAATAGGGGAATTCATTTGTTTTCCAAATATTCCAAACAATGAAAACAGTGGGTGCCAGTGGAAAAAAAAAATTACGTATTAAAAACTTCAGTGCAAGTGATGCAAGTTGATTGTGTTCAGCGCATTACAAAGAAAGTGATTATATTTAAAAAGTATCGTATAATGGTAAAAAATACTGATAAAATCGCATTACACATGTGACATTGACACGTAACAAGGTACAGTCGCCCACAGCGCCATCTGCATTTAGCTTTTAGTTTGGCTCCCATCGAGTATGAGTTTGAAGGCCGAGCCGCAGGCGAGGACTTAAATGATACGAGACAGGCAATTGCCATTTCGGCCGAGGCATATACAACGTGTAACAGAAAGGGTATATGCATCAAGAAATGTGTGAATCTACCCATGAAACTGAACAACTTTCCCTTAGGAACATAGGTCGAAATACGAAAAAAAAAATGACCGTTCATACAAAGTGCATCAGCTGATAGCGCATTTAGTATGGGAATTCAATTTCTTTTTTTCGTATTTCGACCTATGTTCCTTATGGAAAGTTGTTCAGTTTCATGGGTAGATTCACACATTTCACGATGAATATACCCTTTATGTTACACATTGTATAGTGCTTTTCTTAAAAAAATGCAAGGAAATAAAAAAGCGCCTTTTACATAATAAATTTAATTAATATTAAAAGTTACATTGCTCATGTTAGGACAATTATTGAACGAAAATGTTATTTATTAACAAAATAATTAACAACGAACTCCGCTTTACCGCCAATTTATTTTTTTATTTTACAGTTTGGTCCGAAAGGTAAACGCATCTGTGGCTATACAGCCACGAGAACGCAATGTGTAGGTACGATAGATGAAAGAGTTCTAAATTCAAACAGCACGCCGTTTCATACAACATTGCAGGCGCGCTCTTAGTTCTAAATTCAAACAGCACGCCGTTTCATACAACATTGCAGGCGCGCTCTTCGTTCCAAATTCAAAAAACGCGCCGGGAAGTGATTTTGGTTTTTCAGTCTACGTAAATATGATACTTCGCGTGTTCTTTATTCAAAAATAAAGACAATATTTTCGCGCATATTTAAGAAAAAATATTTTATTTGATTATGGGATGAAAAGACTGCCCTCCCATATTCCACCAGCCCTCTATCCGGACGAGAAAGATATTTTTTATCTTTAAAGTGAAACTTCTTTAGGCGCATTGAGAGTGAAATTTCAAGGTCGTGTCACGAAAATACGTCATGAAGAAGGGACGGGACGGGAGTCGAAATGTCAAAAAATCTAGCCAAAGAAGTTTCACTTCTGACACGTGTCTCGTGTCACGTGCACACGTTTTTTTTATTTGGTTCATTTAATTTTACATACCGCCATGAAATTACGTTACGTTGTAACTGGCTATTCGCACTATTTTGAACGTAATGAACAACCGCGAAAGTCTCAAAACTTGTATCTTATAGTTCTTACCAAAATAATAACCTGGGCCCCGTTTTATCAACCTACAGGTTACAATTACAAGCTACAAGTAGCGTTAGCTAATATTATATTTTCTTTGCTACAAGTTACAAGTGAGTGAAGAGAACTCTATGATCTAAAAAATCTCGACTACAGGAAAATTTTACAAGTTAAAGAACAGCACCAAGGACATTATTATACTATTTTATCTGTGAGCATGAGCACCAACGAAAAAAGTTGTATGAAAAGTTTTTAATCTCTTCATTGATTGCAAAAAATATTTTGGGGGTTTATGATCGTTATGATGCTGATTGTGCGTGATAGGTCGTCATCTCTGAGGTTCATGGACTTCATATTCCGAGTTAGAGCTCTTTTCAGAGTTAGAGCCCAGGGCCATCCAAATCCAACAGATTTTACAATTACGGGATACGGGATACGGGATAAGGCTAAGGAATAGTAGGGAGATGATGATTTGGAAGGGAGGCGCTACTTTTTGATATCACAAATGATAGGTCCGTCATTGATGGTGGCGTTCGTGTCAGTTCCTTCCTTTTTTTGCCACGTTCATTTAAATAACAAGGTAACCTTGCCTTGTCGTACTGTAAATAAACGTTTTGAAGAGAATGTCCGATATTATTTTCATTCGCTACCTGGCAGCACTGCAACTGTCAAACAAAACTGTCAAAAAGTTGTTTGTTGCGGTTGCGGCTTGTGGTTCGTTTCGTTTATCTGATTTTATTTGATTAATTTGAAATCAAGCTTAGTGTTTTAGTGTAAATTATCCCTATTATTAAAAACAATATGCAGTATTACGTAGTGATTTTCCTGTTACTCGCAGCTGTTCATCAAAGTAAGTTAGAAATACATTTATAGGTAAAGATTTCAGATCTACTGTGCACCAATGGGTGTGGTACCTGAATAAGTATCTTTATGAATAGTGAATAGTAGCATTTTATTCATCCTTATAGTATAAAATCGGCTGGAAATTGTATTGTATAATACTTGTTCATAAGAATTCTATAAGCTATACATATTTAGTTCAGTTTAGGTTATGTTATCATATCAATGTAGAGTACCTATCTAGAGTCAAGAGCTAATGTAATTTTTGATAAATTTTGGACATCTTTCTCTGTCATGCATTCTGCATGAATACCTACTAAAAAAATGTTAATTTGCTCTTGCCTAGTAATATTTTCTTTTATTATATTATTTTTATAGTGTTTCTATACTATAGTACTTATTAAACTTTACTATGAAGATCTATCACTGCATCAACACGGAAACTAATTGATAGAAGAAGACTGCAGCAGAGTAATAAATAATACATCTGCAACAACATTTTAGAGTTCCGTACATAAAGGTTAAAAATGGGACCATACTACTAAGAATCCGCTGTCCGTCTGTTTCCAGAATATATCTCATGAACCCTGATAGCTACACAGTAAAATTTTTCACAGATTATGTATTTCTGTTGCCACTATAACAACAAATACTAAAAACAAAATAAATATTTAATGAGGGCTCCCATACAACAAACATGTCTTGACTTTTTTGCCCAATGTTTGTTGCAAAATGTTTAGCTCCATTTTCTATACAACACCTTTGTATGCAAGTCCTACTTGCATTTGACCAATTTTTCTACCATGATTTTGTTTATCATATATTTTCTAAAACTCATTAGGTGTTGCGATATGGTGCTACCAGTGCACAGCAGCAACTCCTGGCTGTGTGGAGTTCAACTGGCGGCCGTTGGGCTACCTCGGCAACCCTTGTCCTGATGCTGAGGATATTTGTGTGAAACTCATTGAGAAGAAAGGAGGTACCTAAATAAATTGTATTTTGTTGCACTCTTTGTTTTTAAGTTCCCCTTTGCCTTATGTCTGGAAGTTGGCCTGTTTTAGCGATAAGAGAGCCTTAGGTTAGTTGCTTCATGCTAATATTGTTGAATAGGGCGAAAAAAGAGTTATTTTCCTTGTATTTCCATATTCTCAATGATTTATTAGTGAGGGAAAGTGAATATTGTTTGTAGTTATGATACCCAAAGTGATACCCTAACATATCTAAATATCTATCAAATTAAAGTGAATTATAAAACATTATTACTATAAATTTAAAAGACAGAAATTACAGTATCCTTTATAATCCCAACAGTAAGGTTAGATTTATGAAGGTACACAAACTTTTTATGATATCTTTACAGCCCAAGAAATGGTAACGAGAGATTGCCTGAGCAACTTCAGGGCTTTCCGTACTGATATACCGGCAGACACTTACGAAGGGTGCCGTCCTGCTGCTAAGGATGTCAACTTGGCCAACTATGTTAACAATACTATTAAAGAACTGGATATTAAGAGGTGATTTGCTTTACATATCTCATGCTCTGTAAGTGGTCTAAACTCTGTGTAAAAGTTTTCTGCAATACATAAAGTCACACCTATAGGTACAGACTGTTGTAGGTAGAGCATCAACAGCCTATTAAAATCTATTCTTCGCACAAAAAAATTATGTCCGTCAACAAAACTGATCAAATTGTAGCAGGAAATTCTTTTAGGATATGAAAATAATTTTTGACTCTCTCTCTCTCGTTTTGACTTTTCCATACAAATGATCACCTCAATCAGACAATCAAGATTGGGAAAGTATTTTTTTTAATTTCCTGGAAGAATTTCCTAATAGCTGATGCTGACAGCTGTTCAGTTTCAGCTGTGCTTAATTTGATGGGTTTTACACTTTGCAATAAAATTAACACATAACATAACTATATTTTAAAAAATTTATAAATTATTATATTATATTTAAATAATTTATATTATAAAAAAACAAATTGAAATAACTTTATTTATTTGATTTTTTCAGAGACTGGTATGACGAAACAACATGGTGTTTTTGCTTCCTCGACCACAGATGCAACGGTGCTCCACTGAGCGGGCTCTCAATGGCGTTACTAATACTTCCTGGTACGCTGGCTTTGATCAAACTGTTCTGATATTGTCACAGTGAGCTAATTGTAGTGTTGTGACAATAATAGTATTGTAGTTAGTTTATTGGGATCAGAGGCCCATTTAATGATACTGACAATGACAATTTGACCATGAGATTTCATAGTACATTGCATAGCAGATAATCTTTCTTGTATCGTGTTGGCAAGTCTACTATACTACGCAATGAACTACGAATTGTCACTGTCAAATTGTCATTGTCAGTTTCATTAAATAGGCCCCAGGAGATGTTTTGGTAGTCATTGATTCTATTTAAAACACGTACCTATTCTTTTGTCAAAAATGGGGGCGCCACTTTCTTCGCCCAGGCAGCTTTAATTAGGTGATGCCAGTTAAAATAATTTTAGTTCCGTTTAAAAAAAAATTTGGTACGCAGAATAAATCACAGTAAAATTAAGATGGTTGTAAACGGAAGATACCGCCAGTCGTGGAAATGTTTGTATTTGACATGCAGTAAAATTTATAATGAAAAGTGTGGCCCCACTGCTCTGCAACCGCCTTAATAAAAATTATTTGCGCACGTATAAGATAATGGGGTGATAATCTCTGATCAGGGACTGACAATAAGTGGTCTCTTGATCTACAAGTTAGGATTTAAAACAACTTTTGATATTCTTTTGTTACTATCAAACAAACTGGCGTAGGTTAGTTTATATGAAATAGAAGTTTACCTAGAAGGTGTAGAAGGTAAGTTTACCTAGTATGTAGCTAGTTTAAAAGCCAGCAGGCTAAACGCGGCTAGGCCCATTTATATGGCGATATTACAAAAAAAATGATATTAAACAAAACAGTGCCTTAGATTAAGCGGAATATTGAAAGCATATTTTAATAGCTATAGGAATGAACTATGCATATTATCATACCACTAAAGGTACACTATTTGTATAAAGTGCATTTTTTTTATGTATTATGACTTTGTGCAGCAACATAGCACTCTTTAATTTAACTATGCTAGTTAAAACTTTTTATGTAATACTAGATTTAGTTAATAAACATTATTTTATACAATATTTTTTATCTTATATACAGTTTACTATACAATTGAATATTTTTTTTTATATAAAGTAGATAAGTTTGCCAAACTCCGTCCAGATAATTTAAAAGCCTTTAGATTAAATTAAGATATACCTAGTTAGTTAGTTATACAGAATCTCGTTATATCATTGACATTATTTGTATCATTATCTTATCATACCATGATTTGTATTATTTTTTTACTAGGTAAATGAAACAATCTCATCAGCTTTCCGAGGTTAGATAATGATATAGGCTGGGCGGTATAAATAGTTCAAGTTGTAAGTACAGTGCATTAGGACAGTTCATAGTTCCCACTTGAACTTGAACTTGGAAGCCCATATAGTTAAGGTAAATGTAGTTTACCTATTCCAATCATTGCAGCTTTATCAACTTTCTTTTATCTCCCTGTGAGTATTTTGTTTAAATATCATATTCTTAACAAAAAGTAAGATCTCTTATAATTCAGTTATATTTTTATAATCATACTATTATAATTAGACTTGAAGTCATGTAAATAATAGTAGATAAATGTATGTTTTGTAGTCAATAGAATATCAAGAACCATTTTTACTGCACATTCCTTTAAATAAAGAAATAATATTAAAAGTTGATATTTTGATTTCAAAATTAGATGACCATATTTCATGGCATGAACCTACCCATAAAGCTACTTAAACAACTTTTCCGTAGAAATAGTGGTATATGTAAAACAATAAAAAACATAATGCATTATTTATATAGAAGGACTCCAATTAATTTTAATTTTTATTAAGATTTAGTTTATCACTTTCTGGTATGCAGATGAGACTTATCAATTTAGGTAACTAATACGAATAGCTAGCCTCATTTTCTTCCTATATTTAAGTATTCTTGTCGTGTGGGTTTCTAATCGACCGACCTGATGAACCCTCGTGTCAGATTTTTTAAAATGAATTTTAATAACTGCTATTTAGTTTTCAGTCTGGTATTACAAAAATTCACCTTGCATTTTGTTTTAGGTATTCGTCACCCGCCTATTACCACGTCAGACTGTTATTAGGTATCAGAGCTTGTAGGTGTCCTCAATGCTTTGACGTAGAAATACGGGGTGTAAGGGACAGCTTCCAGCAAACTGATAGGGGTTGCTCAGTCAACGACACTGAACAACTTACACCGATTTTTTTTTCAGGAAATGAGAAAAGAAATGACTTTCCCATACAAAATTACCACCTCATCAGACAACTTGTCTTCTTGTATGGAAAAGCCATTTAAAAAAAAAACCTGATGAAAGTTGTTCAATTTCGTTCACTGAGTAACCCCTCAATCTATCAATTTGCGGGAAGCCTGTCCCTTACACCCGGTATAAGTAAACTTACTAATATACATTTTTTCACAACACAACATTACCTTGTGTTGCTATGCCGTAGCATTCGCCTACAACGATGATAGAATTAGATTATGTTATCGAGTTTCATATAGTACGGTTGTTTTTATTCCATGCTTTTTCTCATTCCCTGTATTAAAATTGGATTAATTAATTATGTTGTTTACTACCAGGCGTAGTTCTCTTTCATATAGTCCATTGTTTCATTATTAAAGTAATCCATTTAGAAAATTGCTTTCAAACAACGAAGTCAACTGAACTAAAGTGACTGATTAATGTTATTTTATTGTTAGGTACCCTATTTTTCCTATCCCGATTAATATTTACTAGATCATTAATGAGTATAATGTCCCAAAATGATGATGATGGAAGAGAGTAAAACAAGTTTTGTGCTAGGTCTCTTTTATACAACGTGTAACAGAAAGGGTATATGCATCGAGAAATGGGTGAATCTACCCATGACACTGAACAACTTTCCCTAAGGAACATAGGTCGAAATACGAAAAAAATATTTTGACTTCCCATACTAAATGCGCTATCAGCTGATGCATTTTGTATGGAAGACCAATTTTTTTTTTTCGTTAATCGACCTATGTTCCTTAGGGAAAGTTGTTCAGTTTCATGGGTAGATTCACCCATTTCTCGATGCATATACCCTTTCTGTTACACGTTGTATAAATGATTAAATAAAATATGGGTTAATTTTTGGCTTAATTTTTGTTTCTTGTTTTTGTATTTTCTTCTTACAGTAGAGCAAACTGAAATAGCACTATAGTGTAAGACGCGATGATGCCCAGGAAACTCAGTGGCAGTCTTGAGCTCAATGTGAGCACGCCATAGATGCTCATATTCCTTTTTGCGTCCAAGAGAATTATCATCCTCTTCGCATTTTCTCGAGATTTTCCTGTAAAATACACTTGTAAATGATTTTTCAAATTTACATTTCAAGGAGACAATAAATAGTAGTGCTTTCATGTTTGACATGAACGATAACATAGAATGCTCCTTCTCTTCCTGATCAATTCTATTTTTTATAGTTTTAGTGAGAAACTGAAATCAGTCAGACGAGACGTGGTTAAGTAAGCCGTTGACGCTCTGGTTAACCCGTGATGGATACAGGCGTGACTAGATGTATGCATGTGAAACTCACCTGTGTCATGATATTGTAAAACACGATTACATAACGTCCTCATCTTCTCTAGTTTAGAAGTGATTGAACTCGATAAGAAACAGAGTATGATTTGGCACACCATGAACAAAAATAGCGGTGATAAATACAACGGCATTTTGTAATCTCCCATCTGTAAAGAATATAGGTATTAATAAACAAAAATTTATAAATTTTTATACTAGGTGTAAAAAAAATTGCTGACCTTTCTTTAGGGCGTAACTTTTTGACCAGAAAATTCTTTCAAGAAATTATAAATAAATCACGTAGGTACATAAAAATTGTTTCGGCTTACCTGTCCCTTGAGAACAGTCACCAAACTCTGCATGACTATTAAATCTATGACCAAAACGTGTACCATGAAGCAAAAGATCTGTAAATAAACTAAGCATAAAATAGCTATTTATGTAACTGTTGCATAATGAGGGATATTTAACACGAATGTGGTTTACACGAGTATACAAAGTATACACGAGTGTTAAATACTAATTATGTACAGTTTCATACAATAGTTTATCTACACTCATACAACAAATTTAAATTAAAGAAAAAATAAAGTAATCATTATTTCTTCTTTTCTAGTTTGCTCAAATAGCAATAGCAAGCATCTGCGTAAAAATAAAAAAAAAAAAACTTCATTTTGTTACAGCTTTGCGATAACGAAATGAAATTTGTATGGTTCCTTAGTCACGGCTGCATCGAAAGGTATATCATTTGCTTAGCGTTTCTGATGAGTAAATGAAGGATTTACGACATGAGTGTAGATAAAATACCATCATTGTATAGGTAAACCACATGAAGCAAATAAATGATTATGAATACGTTTTAGTAGTAAAAGTAGTAATAGTAGCTGGTATGTATAGCATAAAAACATACATACATACATACATAAAATCACGCCTGTATCCCTAATGGGGTAGGCAGAGCAAAAACGACCTAAACATAGGTTGTTCCGCCACGTCTGACAAGTTTCGAGGACTACTACAGATGATGATTATGTATATTGCTATAGTGACGGGTTGTCAGCCCATCGCCCAAATTGCAATACACTGAAGCCCTCGATTCCCTTAGCAAATTTTTACAGCATGCACGGGAGGAGATGCAGCTGGCACATAAAAACATAGTCATCAATTTACACTTACAGGGAATTCATACAATTTTATCCAATCACCCATAGCATCCAATAAGCAATGTAGACTGCAAACCAGCTTGTTAGAGACACCAACATTAGGCGTCAACTCTCCTACCATCCAAATATATTCAGATGTCTTACTCATTTGATCACAACGATGCGTTTCTTTCGCCAATACCTTATTGATATACTCAATTCTTATACCAATGTAGTAAACTATTATAATGCTTAAAATACCTTCGGAATATATACCCATGCCTAATAGCATAGAAACGTTCACGGCAGGGCAAAAAGATGTGGATATGAGAAATGCGTGAGACAAGTTCCATATGAGACATAAACTAAATAGTAGAACGGTAATAATTAAAGTTCTATTCGACAGCCTTTGATTAAGTCTTGTTTTAGTAGAAATCAAACCACGGTCGATCTTTTGCAGCTTTACATATAACTGGCTGTTGAGCTTTCCATGATGAAAATTGTTTTGCCAAGCGACTATGGTATTTGAGACTTGGTTTAGAAAAAACCCGGTGTAAAGAAATAATTCAGTAACAATGCTGAAATGGAGAATTGTTTCACAGTTAATGACACAGTAGATACTCAACAGAAAGGTTAAACCTCGAAGAATACAGCTGTAAATTTGACAAAATGGGGTGGGTGACGTCACGAATTTGTATTTTATATTTACTCTGATAAAACCAAGAAAGGATTGGATGCAATGTATCGGTTGGAACACTTTCACAAAATTATGATCTAATATGTCTTGTGACAGACTATCAATATTCTTGAACATCTTCATTTTTTTAGAACTATACCTAGCAGAGGCACTCAGTATGTGATTCTGATGTACACTGCTCGATATTCTGTAAAGCTTTAATGTAGATTGAGTGGAGTGATTTTGATTGATTCCAATTCTCTGGAGCTTTGGAAACAATTTATTTGTCAATTTAATTCATTAAAACTATTTCACGAACAATTCATTATTTGAGCCATTATTATACGATTTCCAACTTAAAATTAATCATTAATATTTCTTGTGACGAAATCTGAAATGATTTCCTCTGTTCTGCTACGTCGTAGCTATTTCGTAGCGATCTCGTAGCATTCAACTACTGAAAAAGCTAAGGGGCTAAAAGTTTTTTGTCATGTCAAGTGACGAGATCATGTTAATAAGTGCATATTGCACAGTAAAACAAGGAGTTTGAAATACGGCTAAATATATTATTAAGCAACAGACAAATCTCAATGTTTATTCTAAAGCTATTCAGAAATAAAAGAAGCAAAATATTGAAGCGCAAAAATATTTATTTCTACGGGAAATCCCTAAACTTGATTTATCTAAGCTCACAAGAGCAAAGCACTCGCAAACCAACTGTCATGCAGACACTTCCGCATCTGAAGAGTCGAAATGAAGACGAAACAGTGGCTGCCTTTTCATGGGGTCTTTCACGCTTGATTATATTAAACTGAACTGTAGTGTAGTAACAACTATGGTTGAAACGACGTTAAAGAAACTGATTAAAAAAACCGCGTTCATTTGCCACATGTCGTACACGGAGAAGCGGGGCGGATCTTTAGCTAACTCGTACATTCGTCGCGCCTTCTCCCGCAGTGGGCCTGAAAACGATCAGATTTTTAATAGTCCTCTCAACCGATGATGACGGCCAATCTCACAGAGATAGTCCAACTGCGCGGGACTATCTTTTAGTGCCCAAGTGTTTGCGTAATACACAAATGCAGTGCACTCTCTATTTCTTCGATTTCTTATTCTGATGGGCGTTCTTTCATGACAGAAAATGCCAACAGTGATAGACTTATTTTAGTAAGTGCTAACCGAATTGACATCATTGATAGAAAAAGAACAATTACCGTCCAAGACCCGGGACATTATGGCTACAGACAGTTGTCTGGTTTCTTTTACTGTTCGAAACAGAACCTCAAATCTAATAGCCAAAACTAGGGAGTTAAACACGTAGGTGGTCATAAATGATGATATTATTGCACATTCAAGATACGAGAATTTCTGAAAAATGAAAAAAATAACTTTTTTAAATGTGTTTTTGCACTTACAGTGCTATTTTATTTTTAAAATATGAGAAACAACACTTAAAAAATTTCAACTGCAGTCAGGATTTGAACCTAACTTTGTCTTTGGAATATCGTCCCAACTAATTAAGCTACCGCGGATCTTGACCTGAGCGGCGGAATTATTAAGCAACCAGTCATTAATTTCGCCGCTCAGGTCAAGATCCGCGGTAGCTTAGTTGGTTAAAAGCGTTTGTTTATGTTAAGTAAAGTTTTAATTGTAAGTAAATTATGTAAATGTCTGAATTTATAGATAAAAGGTAGCTCATACTCGTATTTAGCCTTGATTAACTTACATTATTGCACAAACTAAATATAGCGAATTGAACGCTCAGTAAAGAATTTATGAAGAAGTTAATAAAATGTACCGCAATCTGAAAAAATAAGACATTATAGGTATTCAAGTTAAATTTAAATCCTTAGAAAGTGTTTTTTTAGAACGTTACGATTGTATCTATGCAAATTACAGAAAAAGAAAACGTAAGTTCTTACTAGAAATTTATATAGATCTTGAAAGTCAGTGAAACATATAAACAGCCGCTTCAAATAAAGGTCCGTATCTGCTGTTCTGAAGTCGTGCGTCTGCGCAGCT
This sequence comes from Scrobipalpa atriplicella, assembly GCA_029255725.1. Classification (NCBI taxonomy): domain Eukaryota; kingdom Metazoa; phylum Arthropoda; class Insecta; order Lepidoptera; family Gelechiidae; genus Scrobipalpa; species Scrobipalpa atriplicella. The sequence goes on from JARACY010000054.1 coordinate 25,646, forward strand.
AAGGACGCCATCATTTTACATTTGAACATGTTCCTTATGACGTTGATCGGTATCTGAGTCAACTGACAAGATTTTTGTGTATTAATATTTCCTTGAACGTAATTCAGAAGTATTGCGTTGATAAATCGCAATCGCAGTATAAAATACAGAAGAATATTGACACACAAAGAGATCTCTAATATGAGAGCAAAAAAACACCAAATTATTCCTACATATGTCATCATCATCAGAACTCCACCAAAACAACTTATCATTAGGAGAACAAACAAGCCCGCAAACATGGCCCAAATTGTATAGTCGAAGGATTTACGAAGCATGCCATTGACTACCGTATTGTGCTGTATGCCCATGATGCGGTCAATTTCCTGCATTTTCACCAAGAATTTCACATTAGCCTTGTTGTTGCAAAAACGTGTATGAATAACGATAAAAATTTGAGTTATCACAAGTGAAACATATGTACAGATACCTAACCAAAGAATTTGTCGATAAGGATAATATGTGCAAACGTAGAGAATGTAGGAAACAGAAAATAATGTTAAACCGATGCATATTTGTGCGATGGAATAAACTTTCTGCCATATGGTAGGCGCTGTAACAAACCCATCCCTAGCTTCTACTCGACTCACACCCGAAACCCAAAGAATTTTGAAAAAATTAGAGAAAACTTTCAAGAACTCTGCATCGAATATGTCTTTTGACAAATATTCACTTTTATTTTTACGGCGGTCGATATTATTCATAATAATTGTTTTGTTTTGTTGTTCTTTATTTGTGGAAAAATTATGTGAATAATGAAGGCGTATTGCAAAGAAGCAAGGTCGTTTGAATATAATTGTCTTCGTAGTAATAAACTTTGCAAAACATACAGTACCTTTCATTGAAAATGTTTTGCAATAAATAAACTAATGATTATTATTGTGAAAGTGCAAAATTCAATTTTAATTTATGAGAAAGATTAAGAAAATGTTTTTCATGTTCATGTTTCATTTTTACTTTTGAACCACTGTTTGATGATTTTGAAATGTTTAAAGGTTTGATTCATTGCCCTATGACATGATCTTGTCACAAACATTGCAAACATTAAAGAGAATCTTCTAAAAATGTTTGCTACGAGATCGCTACGAAATTGGTTACGGTGGCGTAGTAAAATAATATCCGTACACTTATTTATCTAAATTGCGAACATTATTGCTTAACTTTTCATATCCCTTTAAGCAGTATATAGTAGGTATTAGACATTGCATTATCTCGACAGAGATACAATTAGGAAAGGGGACGACCACTCTGCGGAGATCATGCCTAACAGCTGCTCCTAAACAGTTGGAATCCGTTCCGATCCAAACAAGCTAAGCTCATTAGAGCAAGGCATTCGCAAAGGATATAGTATTTTTTAAATGGTTTTATAAAGCCTCTGTATTACAGTTCCATTAAATTGTTGTTTACTTTGCTCGAACTTTTCATATTATTATTGAAAGATTACCATTATTAAATGACACCATTTAGAAAATTACATTTTTCGTGACTATCCTATCTAACTATCTACATTCTATGATACGTATGTATTGATTATTAAATGATTACGTAAAACCCAAATTGTTACTATATTCCGCCATTGACTTTTAAAGAAAAAGTATGCAACGCGGCTTACTTAGTTACTAAAAACCGTTTCCGACATTCTGACAAGTTAGCTGGAAAAATTTACCTACACATTACACACATTGGCCATGCCATGACTTTGATTGGCTACTTTTTACTTCCAGGATGAATCAAAATGCATGTGACACTAACATATTATTATCTTTGACTCAAATATCTTGTATTGTTTATACCTTTGATCGAAATAATTAATATATAATATTCGAAATTGTTCTAAAAACCTTTGAATGAAATATTTTCGATTAAAATTATTTACACACACCTTCCCTTAACAAATATACATAATAATAAATGGTACCTAGTACCTACATTTTTCATTACATAAATGAGTAACCATGAAAAGTAACTACTAATGAAAATAAAATTTCATATTACTTTTTGAGACCTTTGTTGTGACAGCCAATAAATAATAAATAATTAATTGGGTAATCATTTTATATTTGATTACTATACTGATAAATGAACTAGTTCTCATCAAGTCACCAAAGTATTCAGTAAAATAATTCAACGTGTAAATTTAATTCCAGAAATACATACATGCATACATAACGTCACGCCTCTTTCCCGGAGGGGTAGGCAGAGATCACATAAATCAAAGAAATAAAAGCGAATAATAAAGAAATAAATCACAGAAATAAAAGCGAATAATAATGAAATATTTTGATTTTCTGTAGACTAATACTCAGTGACAATGCAATAATTGCTACTGTAATAGAAGATATTACTGTAAATGGCGCCCGATAAGAAAATTTATTCATCGATGGAATCCAAAGGGAGACAAAATGAAACCGAATACCTGTCTAAAGATATTCTACAAGAACATTTTATTAAGTCGTTTTCGAAAATGCTTATTCTCCAGACTATATTAGGTATTAGTCGTGTAGAGGCTAGAGACAGATTTGTCACAGCGCCGACGAAATATCAAAAGGCATACACAATATTCATAATAACCGTCGCAATGCTTTCATGTTCAACGTGTTTCTTCTCGCTCCAACGTGTGATTAATGATAACTTTCTATTCTATTTGGTTTTCACTGTTATTATTACATACACTACTTTTTATGTCGTCACTACTGTACATGCACGTTTTGTAAACAACGGAGGGAATGTAAATTTTTACATTGAAATGCAGAAAATTGACAGACTTATTATCGATCACAACAGTCATATCTACGGGATGATGAGATTGATAAGTGACGGAACCTTTTATGTGTTATTGATTATCAACATTATTGTGTTCGTGTGTTCTTGTCTTGGAAGCTTCGATACAATCTTAATCTATATCATGGGATTATTGTTGCCCTTGTTTTCTTGTTCTGCTGAAGTAAGCTTTGGAACGAATATGCTGGTACACTTTTTCATTCGTATACGCTTTATAAATTCTATACTAGCCAACTTCGTTGAAGGGAAAAGTGTGATGAGAAAGCCGAGATGGTTGGGGCCTACTAAAAAGAGTCTCAGATATTTTGCAGCGCAAACACATGATTTCCAAACAAGTGACACTGATCTGTATCTAAAAGAATTGCTTAGATGTTATGAGAAATACCAAGATCTTTATAGATTTCCGGTAAACCTTAACTTTATTCTTTTATTAATATAAATATTTTTTTATACTAACGAGAAGTCTTCAAACCTAATCATTCCATGCTTTTCAGGTTGCAGTGTTTATGTTCTCATTCTTCTTCTTTATCCTTCTTTCTTGCCAGGTATTAATTACTACACTATCAATATATAAGGTAAGTACAGTCGGTCAGGTAGGTCACCTTTAAATATTTAAAGTGAGCTTTGTTTATAAAAAAAAATCACTACTGGAGTACAGTCATATACCTATACTTCCTTCTACTAATAAATTATACCGCCACCATTCGTGGAATTAACTAAATCTCAACTAAAATTATTACCATCCCATTCTGTTCTCTCATGATAGAAAGTGACAGGTATGGACTTATATATTAGTTAAGTCGCGTATTTTGCAACCACGAATTGCTACCATTGACTAGTAAGAGTTATATACGTATTATTATTATTTTATTTTACTATTATTTTTAAGACGGGAGAAAAAAACATACGCTTGGTTTTACGCTTTTTCCACAAGTAATGGCTCACATTTGCACATTTCCACTGCATTTTATAGCAGCTTAAGCAGGTGGCATCTCGAATTGAGAATGTACGTATGTTTTGCAGGTAATCACAGCCCGGGTGTATGTGATTGGATGTTCTCTGACATTCAGTGCTTTATTTCAAGCGTTCACTCTGTGTTTACGATGCGAACTTTTTAAAAGAGAAGTCCAAGCTACGAAGAAACATATCGTCGCCATAATGTCGCTAAAAGTTGAAGGTAATAAATCATGTAATAGGTAGGTAAAAAATTATAAAAAAATTAGGTAATTTTTCAAAAAACAAAAAAATAACGAAACATTACAATTTGAGCCAATTCGTCATACTCGTATAATTTGTATGTCAAATCGGCTCAAATTATGTTTCGTCAACAACTAATTCTTTTTGGCGGTATCTGAGTGTTAATTTATTATTATGGAATGGTAGATATATAAAAATATTGAGATTAAATTTTAATAATCTACTTTGATTTTCAGGCTCACTCAGGGATAAAGCGAAAAGGATGCTACAGATATCAAACCAAACATCAGCTGAGTTCGTCGTATGCGACATTGTTGTAGATGCAATTTTTTTTATGAACTTTTTAAACGTACAATCCACATTACTGTTTACGATTCTACAATTCAATTTTTTATCATAATACAAACAATATTGTTTTTAGCTTATCTCCCATTCTAAAAAATAATCAGAGAGTCAAATAATCAGTACGTCAGAGGTCAGATTAGTATAATAAAATAAATAGGTATTATGTACTTAAGTTAAAAATAAATATAAATAGGATTATAGGCAGAAAATGATATTTTACGTCAATAAACATAAAAGGCCAAAATTAACCTGTGTATATCTTTAAAATATAAATTACGACCTTTCATCTAGCCTGGATAATCAAGTCATTATTTCCATTATAATATAAGGTATTACCGTTAGTAATTTTCAAATACTACTATGTAATATCATAAAAATAGGTTGGTATACTTATTTAGTATTGCAACGCCAGTAGTAACACTCGTTCACAATGTCGCCAGGCGAATACGTTTCAGATGATATTCTGGATGCAGATTTCGCAAAACTGTTCGCCCCCATACACATTATGCAATTAATTCTGGGATCGACACATCACGACCTTCGAGACGGCTTCATGATGCCCATCACAGGCTGCCAAAAACTCTACTCATTCATGATGGTCGCCCTCTCATCATACTCCGCATACCATCTGAACTATTTTTACATCACCTACTATTACGAAAAAAGCATCCCCTTGTGCTTCAGTTTAGCTGCCGGCGCAGATATGCAGTTCATTATATATTTGGCTAACATGTACCACTCAAGGTTTTCCAAGGACTGTGACTTGACAGCGAAGATATACTTGAATCTTCAAAAGATTGATCGCATGTTGAAAACTAACAACCCATATTTCGGAAAGAAACATTACCAATTCAACTTTTTTTGGGTTATATTTACGGCTATGGCCTATCCTTGTGGGTTTATGGTGCACATATTTTCCACCTTCGATAATGGGGAAAGAACGCTTTTTCTCGGATTTGGACTGATGATAGTTTACATGGAGAATTTGCTGACTGGCAGTTTGATATATTACATTGGGAAACGACTCCAGTTGCTAAATAAGATGATGAGATCACACATAAAGGGGGAATACAGTATTCCAGGATTGGATAATTACTGGAAGGAAAAGGCGATCGGAGGGAAAGGCTATATCAAAGAAGATTTGATGTGCTTGGATCTTTTGAAGAACTTCAGGAACTGCGTAACAATAACCTTAGAGACTTACAAAATTATAACAATCCGTTTCCGCTTTTGTGTAAGTGACAGTATTTCTTTTGTTATTTAATACTTGAATGATCTGATTGTGATTTGGAAAAACTCCAATGGGTAAACGAACTCTACGAGTAGTTGTTCATGGTAAGATAACAGTCAATTTATTATGTTTTAGGCCTTCACAATAGCATTTACCGTCTACTTTTGGATTTTTCTTATCATAGAAGCCATCGTCGTTGGACTGAGAACAGAAGTAAGTAGCCACCACTACTACTGAGAAAAAGTGTTTTTATGCTGAATCAGAATGTGACCGAATCAGAATCTGTTTATCAATTAGGTTTTGTGTAGGCTGGTCGGTTCTTTTGCATCAGTGAAGTACACTTATTCATGGCACAGAAGTCATTTTAATAACCTGCGTTTCCACCACAAGTTACAGAATAGAATCCTTCTACTTTTCTGTCTAACTTTTTCCGTTCGTTTACTCCAATTTGCTTATTTTCACTAATTTACATACATACATATAATCACGCCTTTATCCCTAATGGGGCAGGCAGAGCGTAAACGACCTAAACAAAAGACGTTCCGCCACGTCTGACAAGTTTTAGGGGTTATTCCAGATAGATCTGTCTGTATATAATTTCACTAATTTCCATATTCATTTCCAGCTGTTCCCCCTGATCGCCGTAATCACGATTTGCATCTGGATCCTCTACTACTACCTCATGTTGACTATCCTGGCCATTACTGTGGACTGGTTTGGACGACAAGTCAAAGAAACCAAGTCTCTATGCGTATACGCGCTCTCCATTTTCTATGAAGGTACATGTTGGATTTACCTATAATCATCATCACAGAAAAATCACAGTTAATTCTTTCGACGTCAAACTTTTTAAATTTTCAGAAGAATTTCTTTGTGAATTTTCTTCGTTTCGTTGACTGAGCAGCTGTATTCAGTTTTCGGGACACTGTCTTTTGCACCCATTGCGTTTTGGAACGAATGTACCTACCGCTATATTCATGTACATAATTTTGAAAATTATATGACTTACTAATGATCTTTGCAGGACCAATGTACAAGACGGCCAGTACCGTCTACCGTCAGCTTGAGCTGGAGAAGCCAGTGTTCTCAATCTATGGCATTTTCGTCATCACCAGATCTCTGCCCATGAAGCTGATCGGCCTTATCACTAACAATGTCGTCATGTTACTACAATTTACCCTGTAGTCTCATAAATATGACACAAAGAAGAGTAGTATGTATGTAATGTATTAATTAAATAAAATAGTAAAATAATATGTAACAATTGTCGTGAATAAAATTCATTCTATTCTATTCTTAGATTAGTTACCTACTTGTTTACTAGATTTTATTCAGCCGATATTTTATGTCAAAGTCCCATATGCACATACAATTTTTTTTTATGAACTACGAATCATTTTCACGGGTTCATTGTTTTGATTAGCTCCCAATATTTATCATTTGTCGAGGATAATTTACCAATTTAATCGTAAAAAATAAATTGGATCTTACTAAGTATTTGGGGTTTTAATTTTATGAAATTTGTGAAATCAAAATATTTTATTTCCAAGTAGATTCCAAAGTGAACTTTGGGCCATTGACGTGGTTAATTTATAATGATACTGTCGATTCGGTAGATAACAACACGAATAACTGAAATATGTTCGTCTATGTTGTTGTTGGCGTCCCTTTACTGTTCTCTCATGATAAATGACTTATACCAGTGATGTCATTTGTAACACCGAATTGACGTCATTGGCCTCGATTCGTTCGCGTACCTACACAACACACCACACAAGTTTGCAAAAAAATAAGTTCATATCTGTTATGCCCTTTCTTTCTGTTCCTCATGACAAAATGACCACCTCGATCAGACAATTTAAATGAAAAAGCAAAATTTTTTTTTCATTTTGTAGTAGGAAAGTGGAAATTTTTGTGCTTATAAAGCTTGCTCTAGTACCTACATATTTAGTGATGTTCAGAAACTGATCATATGTCGATAAAAGATCATGAAAAAAAATTACTATAATTTTAACATATTTTTTTATATAACATAATTTTTTTTTCTCGTTAACTATATGCAATACGGGATCAAGACTTCCCGGCTTCCACAATGCGCACGAAGTCACGGTCAACAGCTAGACTCTTTTGTAGGTACTGGGTGTGAGGGACAGCGTACCAGAAACTGATAGGAGTTGCTCAGTCAACGAAACTGAACAACTTTCACCAGGAAATTCTTTCAAGAAATAAAAAAATGGCTTTTCCAAAATTGTCTGATCGAGGTGGTCATTTTGTATAGAAAAGTCATTTTTTTATTTCCTGAAAGAATTTCCTGTTCTTTATCAGTTTTTGGTATGCTGTCCATTACACCCGTTATATTCTGGTTGTAAATTAGAATACAAAGCCTTTCACATTAATTGAGCTTTAATTTGCACTAATTGCTATAATTTAACACCCAGTAGGTAATTGTTTAGAAAAAAGACTAAATAGTCATAAAAAAACAAAGATTAGTACTACTTTAAAATTTAAAGTAAGTAGAGTGGAGGCGAACAGGGGCTTTTAAAAATGAAGAAAATCTTGGAACAGAGGAGAATAGAAATTAAATGTGAATATATCTCAAACGACATCTTCGAAGATGATTTTTTAAATGTATTTCACAATTTTTTTACTTTGCAAAGATACTTTATGTGTTTGAATCGTGTGGAGGCAAGAGATCGCTTCGTTACCCCACTTACCGGTCCAGATAAAATTTGTAGTGTTCTTATTTCTTGTGCAATTATCTGTCTAACCACATATATGTACTTCTTCTTTATATATTCTTATATACCTCTTCAATACATGAATTACACAATTTATGTGGCATACGTATTCATGACATTGTTTTACATTTCCATCATAATTCATTCACGCTTCTTATTTAATGTGAGCAATGTGAAATTTTATATAAAGATGCAAAAAACTGACCGGCTGATGGGCATAGAGCACAACAAGGCTATCAACCACATGTTACGAAGATTTGTTAACAGTGCTTTGGCGATTGGATGGGTGTTTTATCTTTTACTGATATTCGGTGCAATTTATGAAGGTATAGCCATTGTATTAGTCCCAGTTTCTTTTTTATTTATTCCACCTGTATTGGATCTCATTGGCGCCAACTGCTTACTGGTATATTTTTTCATACGACTACGGTTCATAAACTCAGTATTACAAAATTATATCCAAGGGATAGATTTAATTAAAAAACCAAGTAATTTGTACTGGCCTACAAGACCCGTCATGAGATATTTGGCTGCGCAAACGCACGACTTCCGATGCACCGACACAGATGAACATTTGAGGCGATTGCATGGATGCTTCACCGACTTTCAAGACCTCTATCAGTTTCCGGTGGGTGTCTTTCAGTGCATTTTATATCTGATTGCTTTATACATGCAGTAGCAGTAAATTTAATTGTTTCTATTTCCTTTTTTCCCAGATACTTATGAATATCCTATGTTTGTTCGTATACTCGCTGAATGTAGTGCAATATATAGTTTTTGCACTAATGGACAATGTAAGTAACTTTAAAATGTGTTTTCGTTAATATTTTTATAGTAATATTTTTGAACATTCAATGGAGAGCAACAGAGCAAGGCAACGTATCGTGGCTAGTAGTTTTATTGATTTGGATTCTGAATCTTATTATAAAAGCTATTTGAATAAAATCAGTACATTATGCATGCATATGCATGATAATTATTATTCAGTTAAAAAGGTTATTTTATTAATTTTACAGTACTTCTCATACATCGATGGTGTTGGAGTAATAGCTATATTATTTATTCACTTTCAACTATCGCTTATAAAGCTGATTCTATTGGAAATCATTTTCCGGGAAGTCAAAGATATTAGAGACAATGCCGTAGCTATAATGTCACTCCGTCTCAAAGGTGAATCCAAAACTTAATCTTTAAACATTCATGAAGGGTAATTCGGATATATCATAACACCCAAAACGAAATTCATATGAATATGAGTATCCTGCCTGTCATAAATCTACGGACACAAACATGGTCTCGAGCAAAAGTTAGAAGTCCAACTTTAATTTGCTAAAGAGCGATGAAGAGGATCGTCCTGGGTGTCAAATGACATATTTTGAACCACAACACTACAAGCCAAGACAGGCAAAAAATGTACCTAAGGCCCGTATTTATAATCAGCTCTCAAGAGTGACAGCGAGTTTGAGTCCGTATCAGAAATGTCATTACAGTACAAAATGATTTGTCAAATCCATACTTAATATTGCTCTCAATCTTGAGATCGCTTTATAAATACGAGCCTAAACCTCGAAACCGCTGAGCTGAAGTTGGAGTAGGCAGGACATGTTTTGTCAGATGCACCCTGATAGTTATTATATTTTGTACTCGCAAAAGATGGCGTGAGTAGATAAGTAACAACTTATATGCTAAAATGACATAATAATAAAATACCTTTTGTCTGTTTAATTTCAGGTCCTGTGAGGAAAAAGGCAAAAAGCATAGTGAAACTGTTTCGCGATTTGCCTTTTCGTTTCTCCGTTTTCGACATGTGGCATATAAACGCCGATTTTTTTCTCAGATTTGTTTTTATCACATCCACTTCTACTGCCTCTTTGCTGCAGTTTAATGAAAGATAATTAAAAAATATTTTTTTCATTATAAAATAAAATCAAATAAATACCTATACTCATACACATACATAATGTAGGTAGGTAGGTACTTAACTTGTATAGTACTATATAAAACACCTATTGTAGAGGTTAAATGATTAATAATAAATATTTTACAAGTTGAAAATGTTTAAATTATTAGATAACTTAATTAAAATATTTAATAAAGGGTAAGGTTTTCTTCCATGCTGGACTGGGAGTGATAGAAAAACTACGTAATCTGTTCCTATTGTAATGTTTTAAGTGGTTCTAGTTTATAAAACAATTTTGGCAATTAATTGAATTTTAATTTTATTTAATATTATACCTCTTGCTGTCTATACTATCAGCAACTTTGTCAAAGATTGTTAACATTTTGGATAAATTGGTTTGATATTATCTCGAGAATATTAATATTCATCCTTAACTTGAACAAGTTTATAGTTAATACATACATACATACATAAAATCACGCCTTTATCCCTAATGAGGTAGGCAGAGCAAAAACCACCTAACGAAGGTCGTTCCGCCACGTCTGACGAGTTTTGAGGGTCATAGTTAATGTAATTTTATATATTAAAACATTATAATATTCCACATATTAGAAAGAAAGACAAAAGATTACCAAAAATCTATTAATATAATCTTTGTATTCTTGATATCATCGAAACATTTCTTTTAAGTATGTCAACGATGTTTTAGGTACCTGCGTCAATAGACGTGCCTACAATCTATCAATTGGAAATAAAAATAAACACTGATTCATTAACAAAATGTTACCTTCTGTTTGCACATAAAGAAGTAAGATCAACTAACAAAAATTATGAAATGATCAGACCTTGTACGTCAAAATTGTAGGTATAAATACTATGATAATGCTTTTAGGATGCTTTTAAGACAATGTTGATTTGAGTGGGGAAAAAAATGAGTGTGCATGAGAGAAAGATAACTATAAAGGAAACTATCAGAATAAAATGTAGAGCCAAGCCAAAGAAAATTGAGTATATTTCTAATGATATGCTCGAAGATAATTTTGTGAAAGTATTTTCTCTAATGCTTTGGCTCCAGACCATAATAGGTACAAGTCGTGTCGAAGCCAGAGATAGATTTGTCACTGCTCCAACGAAATACCAAAAAGTGTACACAGTATTCACCTTAATAGCCGCTGCACTTTCATATGCATCATGCTTCTTCACTCTCAGACCAATTTATGAAAATGACATGTTATACTACTTGACTGTGGTTAATTTAACTTTGTACACATCGTTCTATATCATCATCACTATAAACTCAAGATTTAACAACAGCGACAGTAATGTAAAATTGTACATTGAAATGCAGAAAACCGATAGAATCATGCGAATCGATCACAACGCTAGCATTTACAAGATGACACAATTTATTTATACAACAAGTTTTCAAATGTTGCTTATCGTCTACATGATTTTGATTCTCTGTATTTGCTATGGCGGTTCAAACACCACATACATTTGCTTGGGAATTATATTACCCTTGTTTTCATGTCCCGTGGAAGTGAACTACGGGTCTAATATGATCATACACTTTTTCATACGCTTACGATTTATAAATTCAATATTATGTAACCATATTGAAGGGAGAGCGGAGGAAAAAGTTAAATATTACAGGCCGTCTAAAAAGAAGATCAGGTATTTGGCTGCGCAGACGCATGATTTCCAGACAAGTGACACTGATGTGTATCTGAAGGAATTATTTGAATGTTATCGAAAATTTAAAGAGCTTTACAGATTGCCGGTAGGTACTTAACATATTGTTATTATTATAAAGGCATATAACATATTTTGTATTTCTTCATATAGATATTTCCTAATGACTGACTAGTTTTTTGCAGATTGCGATATTTATTTTCATATTTTTCACTAATATACTTGTTGGATCTCAAATATTCATAACTTCGCTGTCGGTTAAAGTGAGTACTAGCTACTCTATTAAGTATTAGGTACCTCTATGTATTTTAAAGTAAACGTTTATTATACTTTTTTCCAGAGCCTTTCAGAACAAGATTATACGGCAGGATTTTCCTTGCTGTTCTTTGGATCGCTTCAGGTGCTGACTCTATGCCTTCGATGCGAAATGTTCAAAAGAGAGGTTCTAACGTCCAAGATGTACATAAATAAGATTATGTCTAGTAATCCTGAAGGTTAATGAAGGCAAATTTTTCTATGAATTCAAACATACTGGTTTTAAAATAAAAGTTTTTCTTTTAATAATTTAAGAATCTTTTTGAACAAGATTAGTAAACCAACTTGCGTTCCACCTAAGGGCAACACTTGGAACGCTAATGCATCTTTATAACATGGTAGATAGATGTTTTTTTGAAATAACAAAAATTATATTTGTGACATAAATAAAATAAAAAAAACAAAAAAACTCTACATAAGAAATAGGCATACCCAGTCACAAAACCGTTATAAAACTTCTGATTGTTTTTTTTTTTATTTTATTTGCAGGCGAAGTTTGGGACAAATGTAAAAGAATGGTTCGAGTTATTGATCAAGCGTCGTCCGAGTTCAGTATTTACGATATTAATGTCGACGCAAATTTTCTGATCAACTTTTTTAAAACACTCACATCCTTGCTGCTTACGATACTTCAATTTAATTATCTATCATAAGAGATTTCTGTTTCCCTGTGGAGTGGAAAGTAGGTACATTAATTGGAGATATTGATTCAAAAATTTGTTTTGCTATAGTTCAAAAATATCAATATGTACAGCTACCTACATGATAATCCGTTATTTCTATCTTTTATAATCTAATTTCGAGAACGTTTATTTGATTACTTTATTTGTCTGTAATAATTTGTTTACAATGTGTACCGCAATTGAAAACCAATTCATTAAAACATTGGAAGTGTAACATAGTTTTCATGAAAATTTGTTAATTATAATGACATGACATGATATTACGTAGACAGCTTTCCGCAAAGTCAACGAAATTGAACAACTTTGAAACAGGAAAGTAGACTCCTATCCTTGGCTCCTATCCCATCAGTTGGCTCAAAGCTGTCCCATCCCATTATACTCTACATAATGACAACTATCAAAAAATGGAATGGAAAAACAATCTTGATTTTCGCTACGAAGCACACCTACATCTACTCTACAAAGAACTTTCGCTACTACGCGCCGTAGCCTGTAGTAAATGTCTACGATTATATTTGAGGGCTCGTTTAAGTTATATATAATTTTAATAAAATAACACGTTACAGAATTTATTGATCCCTGATGTTTTTATTTAGTAATTAAAGTAAATTTGTGTTTCTATTATAAATATAATAGGTTTGTGTTTTTATCATAATTTGTATGTTTATTTTAATCTTCATAAAAGGTGTTACTTAGACGTTTACTAATACGGTTTTAATCGTTATGTATTTTTAATTCAAGATTGTTTGTTTAATTGCTATACTTAAGTCTAAACTTAATTAGTTAAAAATTACATTGTTGTATAAGCACTGACAATTTTATTCACAATTCAAGTCAAACTTTTAGAGAGCTTAAAGGTATCTATAAATAAATAAAAATGGCAAAGAAGCCAAGATGTTCAGAACGTGCATGTGAACCTGATAACTTTATTAAAGTTTTGTATTTATTACTCACGTTTCAAAATATATGGGGTATAAGTCGTGTAGTGGCAAGAAGCTGTTCTGTCAACCCGATAACGATATTCCATAAAATATACACTTTTGTCGTTTCAAGCATCACGGTGATTGTAGCCACTTATTTGTTCTTTAACTACGTGAATCTACTACATGTACCACTGTTAAATATGAACGCTGTCCCTTACATAGGCATCATGGTCAGCCTATTCGGATATTTTAGTGTTATCATACATTCCCGTTTCTTAAACAATAAAGAAAATGTAAAGTTGTATATCAGATTGTTAAAGTTTGACCAACTCATAGGAATACATCGCAATAAGGCTTTTTATTTAATTTTACGTTGGGATCTTCACTGCCAGTGTTTGTATTTTATAATATTTTTCATTATGATGGTAATATTCTCTTCATATGAACTCGTATTCATATACACCCTTACATTATTTGCCATTGCTTTGTTATTCGTTCCATGTATATGCGATTTAGTTCTCTCGTCAATTTTTCTTCTATATTTCTTTCTTCGTCTCCAATTCATACACGCGATACTAATGAATTATCTCGAAGGAGTAAGCCTAGTTCAGAAGCCGCGTGGTAGATGGCCGGATTTAGCCGCCATGAGGTACTGGGCTGCGCAAACGCACGACTACCTGACCGACAATATCGACGACCACTTGAGAGAACTGTTCGGATGTTTTGCAGACTTCCAAAAACTAAACCAGTTTCCGGTAAGATTCTTTATCTATTAAATATCTTATATTTAGTAAAAAAAAAAAACTGCAGCACCACACCATCTCCTCAAATTAATGATTGTAAATGATTTTTGTTTTTTAAATTTTATTAATATTCTAACTATTCATTATAGATTTTCGTCCATTTTATCTGCTTATTTGTGATTTGCCTAAATAGCGTTCAGTACCTGGTTTACGCATTTATGAACAGTGTAAGTATGCAATTGGATTATTATTCGGCATGTATGTAATATAAATGTATGTAGAGTTACAGTTGAAGTTGAGTGAAGTGTACAGGGTGAAAAAAAATACCGCGTTCCCATATAGCACAATATGTATGTGCTTATTATGTACTTAGTGATACCAAACAACTTACCCAAATCACAAAAATTTTAGCTCGAAAAAGAAATGTCGCCTTCCCCATACAAAAATCCTCGCTTGTGTAATGATAAAAAAAACGAGTTTAAATTTTTATGTCTTGGGAAAGTACCTAGCTAGTTTGGTATATTACTCAAGGTATCATATAACTAAAGGAACGTAGTACTATTTTACACCCTGTATAGTTAATGCTGGACTGGGAGTGATAGAAAAACATAGAATGTGCCAGCTGCATCTCCTCCCGGGCATGCTGTAAAAATCAGCTAAGGGATATGAGGGTTTCAGTATTGTAATTTAGGCGATGGGCTGACAACCTGTCACTAAAGCAATATACAGATCCATCTGGAATAACCCTCAAAATTTGTCAGACGTGGCGGAACGACCTTTGTGTAAGTCGTTTATAAAGGCGTGATTATATGTATGTATGTATGTATGTATAGTTAATAATTTTACTTTCAGTTTTTCGCCTACAGGGAGGGTGTATCACTTGCAGCGTATTTATGTATGGGCATAACGCAAGCCATCGTGTTAGTTGTTCGATTTGAAATGATATTCCGAGAGGTCAAGCAGATCAGATTAAAAACCGTAGCCATAATGTCACAATGCTTGGAAGGTGAGTTACTAAAACATCACATGAAGATAATAATATTATAATTTGGTCCTTGGAAGTAGGTAGGCTCTTGAAAGCAGAAAATGGCCGCGATTCGGCTTAAATAAGATTAAACTAAAATAAAACCAATCGTGTACTTCTTTCCATATGTTCATTGTAATAACTGTTAGTTTACAAACTTACTCGTCAGTTTATAAACTTTCGGTAGGTTAGGTTAGGTTATAAATTTCCTAAGATAGATTATGATCTAACGGTTTATGCAATGTTACGGTAACACGTACATACTCACTTTTTTATTTCAGGTCCTCTGAGGGAGAAGGCTCGTCGCATGAACAGCTTGATCTGCGAGCAGCCCCCGCGCTTCTCCGTGTTCGACATGTGGCATATGGACGCCATGTTCTACCTCAGCTTTGCTAACGTGCTGTCCACATTTACCACAACTATACTACAGTTCAACTTGTTGAAATAAGTCAGTAGCATAGATGCGGGTTTTGTAGTCTTTGCGGTTTTTAATTGCACTATTTCTAATATTCATGAATTTTAAATTTCAAACTTAGGCGCTTGATAGTTGTATTTTATAAATATTACTCATTTTCTGTAAAAACGTGGCAAACATTTACCTAGTACCTAAGTATATCTTATTCTGATGGAAAGGTGAAGGTGCGTCCTCACCAAAAGCATATCGTTCGCGAGCAATATGCCCGCGCATAGATTACCATAAATTATTACGTAGTATCCTATGCGCGTACGCGTAGGTTGCTCGCGAACGAATGCTCGGCTGGTGAGGACACAGCACTTAAGTATTATGATTTGAATATGAACTTATATGAAATGTGGAATCAGAGGACTTATAATATAGGTACTTACTATTGTGGTGTAGCGATAAAATACCATCACGTTACCGAGATAAGGTCTCTCTCTCTTGATAACTTTAGAATAAAATCACGTAGAGTGTTGTTGATTGACGCACTAATAAGTTAGTATAAAAGGTGTAAGTTTTGGAAATAAATTGAGTTCAGTAAACAGAGTCTCAACGAGTATTATTTACTACAACTCCCTCTCGCCCGTGTAAAAAAATTACTAAATCAGCCTCAAAAAAATCATCCCAGCCGCAATAGGTTAGGTTAGGTTCGAAGTTATTATTTTTGAGGATCGGTTAATTACAACCCATTATTATTATCATCAAGGACGAATAACACATTTTCAACTTATAAGGCATTTATTTTTGAACTTTCAATCTCTACAATAAATAGGAGTTTTATAGTAGGTACTACATATAAGTACTCACATTATGTATACCTACTTACTTATTTGATTTTAATTAATAATGAAAAAATATTTTTTTAGTATCTTTCATTAAATTGCAGCAAAGAAGCAGTATACGTGGATGTGATAAAAGCGAATTTGAGAAAAAAATTGGCGTTTATATGCCACATGTCGAACACGGAGAAACGAAAAGGCAAATCGCGAAACAGTTTCACTATGCGTTTTGCCTTTTTCCTAACAGGACCTGAAATTAAACAGAACTTTTTTATATTTTATTATTATAGAATTAACATTAGTAATATTAAGTTTTATCACGCCATCTTTTTCGAGGTGTTTGTGTCCGTAGATTATGACCGGCAGAATAATAGTAGTTTATGAAGCTCCTACATAACGAAGGGTTTTACAATGCGAGTGTGTTTTTTGAAATGAGCGCAGCGAATTTCAAAATAGTAACGAGCATTGTAACACCTAATTATGTGCAGCTTCATACACTATTTTATCTACTTGAATACATTGAAAATTAATTTACTTACAGGTTTTCCGAAAGCGAACTATCCCAATGTTTTCCTAAACTTTGTTGGTATATGATTAAATGTGCAATACATTTCCGTCACACACACACACACACACACACTCATTTATATAAGTATTAAATATCTTCTTTTGGTACTATCACATATTTTTAGGCTCAAAATAAATAATTTCAAATAATTTCCCACGAAATTAATTATTTCTATTCATACACACAATGATCAAGTGGCGCCATAGGTCTCTTTGACATGTGTCGCGCATGCGCTGTGGGCCTTACGTGGGCTGTTTAGTTTTAATTTATAACTGGATACATGGTTTTTGGTATCGATTGTGCATTAAGTTGATATCGATTGCGCATTTGTTCCTTCCCTTACTTCCATAACTATGAACATTTTACTTTTCGTTGCATCTTTGTTAGAATTTGTATGGGGAAGGTGCAACGAAAAGTAAACTTTTTAATTTTTTCAGCATACTGTTTGTAAAGTACGTCAATACAAATTCGTTTTGACGTTTATAATTCGAACATTACTCTATGATAGTAGATAAACATATTTAATGATATGAGTTTTGTTTTGTGTGGTATGATATGTCCGACCCTTTGATATGTTCGAATTGTTTCATAAATGTTTGAAGATTAAGTTTTGGACCCACCTTTTAGACGGAGTGAAATAATGGCTACGGCATTGGCTCTTATGTCTTTTATTTCCCGAAAAATCATTTCCAATAGAATCGAAATCATAAGCGATACTTGGAAATAAATAAATAATGAAGCTATTACTCCAACTCCATCGACATACGAAAAGTACTGAAAAAGGAAAAAAAAAAATTAACTGTGACATGCATAATACTGATTTTATTTAAATAGGTTTTAGATACCTAAGATCCAGATTTTCTTTTACGGATTATGATGATTAAAATCAATAGAAGAAATCAATAAAATCAATAGATGTTACTATAAATATTGACAAAAACACATTTTAAAGTTACTTACATTGTCCTTCAGTGCAAAAACTATATATTGCACTATATTCAGCGAGTATGCGAAAAAACATAGGATATTCATAAATATCTGGGAAAAAAGCAAATGGAAACAAATTAAATTTACTGCATTTATAATCAATCAGAAATAAAAGGCACTGAAAGACACCCACCGGAAACTGATAGAGATCCTGAAAGTCGGTGAAGCATCCATGCAATCGCCTCAAATGTTCATCTGTGTCGGTGCATCGGAAGTCGTGCGTTTGCGCAGCCAAATATCTCATAACGGGTCTTGTCGGCCAGTTCAATTTACCTGGCTTTTTAATTAAATCTATTCCATGAATATAGTTTTGTAATACTGAGTTTATGAACCGCAGTCGTATAAAGAAGTATACTAGTATGCAGCTGGCACCACCAAGGTCCATTACAGGCGGAATGAATAAGAAAGACACTGGGACTAGTAAAATAGCTGTACCTTCATAAATTGCACCGAATATCAGTAAAAGATAAAATGTCCAGCTAATCGCCACACCACTGTTAACAAATCTTCGTAACATGTGGTTGATAGCCTTGTTGTGCTCTATGCCCATAAGGCGGTCAGTTTTTTGCATCTTTATATAAAATTTCACATTGCTCACATTGTATAAGAAGCGTGAATGAATTATGATGGAAATGTAAAACAATATCATAAATACGTAAGCCACATAAATTGTGTAATTCATGTATTGAAGAGGTATATAAGAATATACAAAGAAGAAGTACATATATGCGCTTATACACATAAGAACACAAGAAGTCAGAACACTACAAATTTTATCTGGGCCAGTAAGTGGGGTGACGAAGCGATCCCTCGCCTCCACACGATTCAAACACATCAATCTTTGTAAAGTTAAAAATATGTGAAATACATTTAAAAAATCATCTTCCAAGATGTCGTTTGAGATATATTCACATTTAATTTCTATTCTCTGCTCAAAGCTTTTCTTCATTTTCAAAAGGTCCCCCGTGTGCCTCCACTAAATTTACAACTAATCTTTATTTTTTTATTACTATTCTGTCTTTTCTAAATTACCTACTGGGTGTTAAATTATAGCAATTAGTGCAAATTAAAGCTCAATTAATGTGAAAGGCTTTGTATTCTAATTTACAACCAGAATATAACGGGTGTAAGGGACAGCATACCTGAAACTGATAGAGGTTACTCAGTCAACGCAACTGAACAACTATCGCCAGAAAATTCTTTCAGGAAATGGAAATTATAACTTACGAGGTTATGTAATACAAAAACATAGCTTACCGTCAAATATTAAAAAAAAGTCTCGTTCAGTATTTTTAAAACAAAATTGGCCGAACACATTAAAACAAAAATATTTCTATATTTTGGAGAGGTGATCAAAGGCAAAGTAAATAAATTTAAGATTAGTGTTTAATTAAAATTTTGTATTGTTTGAACTACAACTAAGATTAATTATCTGTATTGTTTGTTCAAATTTCTCATGTAAGTGACTACTAGTTACTACGAAAATAGTGTTTATACAACGTGTAACATAAAGGGTAGGTATATGCATCGTGAAATGTGTGAATCTACCCATGAAACTGAACAACTTTCCCTAAGGAACATAAGTCAAAATACGAAAAAAAAAATTACTTCCCATACTAAATGCGCTATCAGCTGATGCATTTTGTATGAAAGGACAAAATTTATTTTTCGTTTTTCGACCAATGTTTCTTAGGGAAAGTTGTTCAGTTTCATGGGTAGATTCACACATTTCTCGATGCATATACCCTTTATGTTACACGTTGTATAAACCGAAACCGAATTTATGAAAATAATAGGTATATATAATTTGTGTTAATTGTTTATATCGTTAAGTTATTTCTTAAGTACCTACTATTGTTAGGTAAGAATAATAATAAATAAAAAATATTACAAACATGTAAATATTTATTTTTCGATCACTAACTTCTACAACAGGCTTTTCTTACAGTACTACAGCAGAATGTTTTGTTACTTACAACAATAAAAGCAGCAACAACAAACAATAAAAAAATGTTATTATAAAAATACACTTCCCAGAAAAGTTCATTCATTCAGATACCTTTATATAAAACTAAATTATCATCATTGAAATATCTTGTGTTCCCATAGGCAGTTTTTAGTTATTTTTTCATGTCTTTTGTGTTTAAAAATGTCTTATATTTGTCTTAGTTTAATATGGTCTACTATCAGATAAACTGATTACTTTAAAAAAGGTTAAGGGCAGGTGTTAAATGCATTTCCAAGGTAGTTGATTATCAAAAACTTTTGGGAGAATTATGTCTAGCAGTGGACTTATAAAATGGTCAAAATATGTTGTGACAGAGGTCAATTGCCATAATAAGCTGTAGTCTAACTTGATCTCAAGCTCAACTTTCACTAGACTAACGATCTTTACAACTCAACAACCAGCATAAATAGAATTAAGCAACATTTTCTACTATCCTTGTCCTATCTAGCTTGGTGATTTAAACAATGGGTAAAAACATAAAAAAAATTGCATAGGTGTGGAAGAGATGGTCATAAAAGTGTATGGATATGTATGAGATGCGTCAAAATCACCAATATTAAGTTTGAAATGAATGTCAAAATCACGAAGTTACGTTTGACATGTCAAAATCACGAAGTTACATTTTACATGTCAAAATCATGGGGCTAGATCGGGCAAGCTATAAGTATACTACTTATAAAGAAAAGGATGAGGCAGGTCTTATCTTAGTAAGCAAAGCGCAGGTCTTCCTTGAATCCGAGTTTATCCAACGCGGGAGTGCAGGCGAAGTTGATCATCGGCGGCGGACCGCACATCAGGAACAGCACATCCGGGCCTGGAGGGAACATGTGCGCGGAGATCATCTCGTCGTTTATGAAGCCCTTGCTGTACTTCCAGTCTGGAAGTTGGGGAAACATGGCTTAAGATTTTGTACACACGTTTTACAAAGAGACAATAGATCAGGCTGGGTGTTAGTAGAATTAATGACACACAATTAGAAAATATGAAGTCTAACAGATACGTAAGGCTCGTAGATGTCAAGATTGAGAGCAATATTGAGTGCGGATTTGACAGGTCATTTTGTATTGGAATGACGTTTCTGATACGAACTCAAACTCGCTGTCACTCTTGAGAGCTGATTACAAATACGGGCATAAATGTACTTATTATGGGCTCGATGCATGCTAATTTAATTTCGTCGATTAGACAGATTAGATTTATCAATTATATCCACAATTATATCACAGTTTAAATTTATTCGACTGCTCACATTTTTACGAAAATAAAATACGTGATGCGAGCGAAGCAAGCTCGAATATTTATGAAAGCGAGCTCGACTTTCTTCGAAAATAAATAAAAAGCGACGGAATTAATACGTAAAGAGTGCGAAGCGAGTTCGACTTTTTACGACAATAAATAGACAAATAACCGACGGAATTGATACGTAAAGCGAGCGAAGCGAGCTCAATTTTTCACAAAAATAAAATAATAGACTAGTTATACGCAAAGCGAGCAATTTATTTTTATTTCTAAGATACTAACCTTCATTGGGTCTATCCAGCGTGTACCACAGCTTGAACTGGTTGGGGAACTCCTGCGCGTACTTCTCCAGCTCGTTCCTGCACAGGATGTCATCTTCCGTCTGGTTGGCGAACAGCAGACTGAGCTGCGTGCTGTCGTCCGCGTCGCTGCAGATGTGGCGGACCAGCTGCAGCATCGGGGTGATGCCGGTACCACCTGGAACATTAAGGAGGAAATAAAAAGGATATAATAATAAACAATACTGTTCCTCATTTGAACGAAATACCCTCACAATGTAACAATTGTGAGGGTATTTTGTTCAAATGAGGAACAGTATTGTTTATTATTATATCCTTTTTTAATTTCTAGTACTACTCTAATTTTGTTTTTTGATGCATAATTATTATTTTGGTAAACTGCACCTGGCACAAGTAGATGCCTGGAAAAAAATGCTACTTTAGCAATATTGCCGCCTATGTTGTGCTTGTCTTTAATGTTGCTATGTGTTGTATGAGTTTTTTTTTAAGGTGCAATGAAGTACTGTACCTACCTGCAATCATGTTAACTTTCTTGGCTGTGACTTTGGTCGGGGGGTCTTTCCTCATTTTCTTGATGAGGAAGGTTCCGTTTCCGGAGTACTGCAGTCTTCCCGAGGGTCCTCGTACGTCGATGGTCTCACCCAGTTTCATGTTTTCCAAGTATTGGGACATTTTACCGCCGTCAGGGAATTTCGGGTGGACGTTTTTGAAGTAAACCTGAAATTATGGAAAATACTATGTGCTAAAATTTCGTATCATAACATAATTTATGATCATAAATAGAACTATCTTTGGGTTTTTATCTAGCTTAGGTCTGCTGGAAGAGATTTCTTTTAAGAAAGAAAATGTACCTGTTGTGTTATACTATGATAGATATAGTTCTTTCTATGTTCGTAAGTTATACATAGAAGCACAATGCGTGACACAGATAAATAATAAGGCGTTCATTAGGTATTGGAATACAAATGCAAACAATCTAATGACACAATAAGTCATCAAAGCGTTTGTACATTGTATTGAATTGAGATCTACCAACTAGGTAATGGATTCAGTGATCCAACTTTGTGGATCCAACCAATTAACAATATACATAACTTTTTACCGCAGCTTCAACCGCAGCTAAATAGTTTTCCAGTGGGAATAATACTTTCGCATTTATAATACTATAGTATGGAAGTAATGGATTGTACATGCTAGTGATAAATCAAACCAAAATTGTTATCCTCAAAGGAGATGGTGCGAAATATGAACCGAATAAATGACCTGTTTGCTGTATGAAACAAAACATACCTTGATAACAAGGTCAACATATCCCCTGTCCTCATCACTGGAGACAGGAGTGTATGCCCTGATAACCAGGTCATCGTCAATTTTAGCCGTCAAGTGAATGTGCTGTCCTATCGGTAACCCTGAAATTAAATACAAATTGATATTAGGAAGGCAGGTACAGACCGGGACAAACTTCTTGAAGAACTTCGGGGTGAAGAATGGTGCGCGAAGACGGCAAGGGAATCATATTATGTATGTACATTGTTTACCAATTTATGACAGTGAATTTGAGCATATTACATTAACAATTTGAAATAACTATAAATTATTATAATATAACATTAAATTTAACAAATTATGATCATATATTTAGGACTGAAATGTTTTAAGGTTTTCTTGGTTTCTCCATTAATTTTTATTATTATTATTTCTATTAAGAACTAAATAAATCATCATTAGTAATGAAATGAAGCACAAATTGATATTAAGATTAAAGAATAAAAATCCAATTTAATGATGATTATTATAATCTAGTAATCATTCATCATTCTGATAAATGTAAGATACCTACTATTATTATTTAATTTAATAGTTTCTTTATTAAAAAAATCAAGGTAGAACATGAATTTAAAATTGTAGGCATGCATTATTCTATTGTTTCTCATATAAGACAATGGCCTCAATTCACGCCGTCCAGTTACTAATTCTAATTCTTAGTAGCGCTGTCACTTTCTTAACTTTGACATAAGAACAGGATAGCAAACAAATACGTGAGTTTGACATTTCTTATCTGACATAAGACTGCTTAAATTAATTAAAATTAGTGAGCACGCTCTATGGTCATTCCTTATTTAAAGCGCCGTACGTCAAATTAAGAATGTCAAAGTCACGTGTTTGTTTGCTATCCTGTTCTTATGTCAAATTTAAGAAAGTGACAGCGCTACTAAGAATTAGAATTAGTAATAGTGCGTCCTGAATTAACACCAATGACTGAAACATGACCTTGAATGTTGACACCAACATTAAGCATATTTATAGGTTTAGGCAAATATCTTATCATAGATTGACACAGTCAGTCCACACATTGAATATTCAACTTTAAATTCAAGCGCTTAAGTGTGAATTATAGATTGGCAAAATATCTTAACAACTTCAAGAAGATGCTAGGTCAATGTTTGTGACGTCGACAGGTCAATGTTTAAATTCCTAAAAAGTCAAATAATATTGAAGACACTTACCAAGTACATGTTCAGAGGAAGGCAAACCAAACCGGAACCTCCTGGTGTCATGAGTGAGCTCTTCTCTCTCTATGAGCGGAAGAGCATATTTAGTATTCGGGTCTTTCAGCGTAATGGGCTGTTTGTTACCCTTCTTCTTCTTCCCACATAACCACTGAGCTAGTACTGTTGTTAGTACTAGAACTGAGCCAGCACCAATCAAGATTGGTAGAACCTGTAAATAAGACGATAAAATAATAATAGAAATAAACAGTATTTGTTGATGGATAAGGAAAACAAAATAAATTTAATCACTGGAATTATGTTTAAAGTACTTTAAGTACTTAGAGTATTGTAGGTGTATGTTTTTCTCTTTTAAATTTGGTACTGTTGCAGCATAACTAGTTTTGCTTCCTTCCAAAACATTCAAACATGATAATTATAATGATTATGCATAGATAGTTGAGTGGGAAGGTAAGTTAAACAATACACTACTTAAAAACATACCTACTTTTGGTCACAATGTTACCTAATGACTAATAAATTAATGACAAATTTATACAATCTAAATAGATGCAAATATTTAATGTAATACAGTCCAACTGCCTATCAAAATGAAGTATGAATACATGCATTGGATGGTTAAATGAAGGTGACTGATAAGAAATATTAGGTATATTTCAAACTATGCTAATTAATTTGTCATAGTTTTTAACACAATGAAATATCTATAGGCCAATATCTAGAGAAGCCGGAGTCACAAAATCTACATATTAAAAAAAATTACAACAAAAACTAACCAAAAACCTTAACTTAAATACATACTGGTAGATTTTCTAAGAACTCAGTAAGAGCTACTTGAAGTCCACTCATGTTGCTCCACTATCTCAAGAGTTACTGGACTATGTCGTGATAATGAGAGAGTTAATTACTAATTCGGAAATGTTAATAATCACTTCATTGCACTCACACGTTACGCGACTATGCGCAAGCACATACATCGAGGAACTGTCAAATAAAGTAAGTGAAGTAGTAAACTTCACTTCAAAGTGGGGTCAGACCTTGAACTCTTATCTCAATAAGTGGCTTCTTAACTGTGACTCTGCATAAATGGTATTCTATTTCTAAAATTAATCTTCAAAGTTGCAACTAACCATGATTATTTAGAAGACTTTCGCACTTTTGCACCTCCCGAGCCCAATCAACCGATAGAAAATAATACTCGGAATTTATGACGAAGCCGCATTTTATCAATCGGGCGATTATCAGTGTATGTGATAATGATAAGAATTCAATCTAATAGTCTCTTTTCTAAAGGACATACGTAAAACATGGAAATCTGCTAACATTGGAAACATAACCTCAAAATCAGTATTTACAATTAGATGATAAATATGTATTTTAAAGTACTTACAATTTTATAATTGATGTCGTTGAGCATTTTCTTGCAGTTTATTCACGATTTACTAATTAAGAGCACTGATTATCCTAACATAACAAACGCGCAACAAACAAGTATAAAAAGGTGATGTAACTTAAACTGCTGATAGATAGCCGGTTTAATGAAAGCTCAAGAGCTGCAGATCACAAGAACGCACAGAATGTAATGTAAGTAAACGGCACCAGCGCGAGACAAACGGGAATTATTTTAGATTCTTACACAACTATTTGTGTCATTTACCTTTCGCTGTTTCGGTAGATGACAAACGCGAAGTATTATTAGAAATTTAAGGTGTTGTAAATCAGTGAAATTTGAACATTATTTAAAAATCTGGTGCTTGGTTTTGTAAATAAATCAATCATTTACCATTATTAAAGAGTTAAAAGCTTTTAAAGCTTTACTAGACTTAAAAACTTGAAGAAATTATAAGTTGAAACAGGTTTTTAAATATTGGCGCCATTTTAGCGATTTGACAGCTGTCTTGGAAAGGCGTCTTCTGATTGGTCGCAGCTGTGCATCGGAGTCGTGACAGCAGCCAATAAGAAACTTTGCCCATAGTGCTGTCTCTTTTAAGTATCTAATACTATACTAGTTCTTTTGTCAAGTATCCTACTAGTTACTTTTGGGTCCGCCAGACGCAAGTTTTCAAAACTTTTCGAAGTGTTTTTCTACAAGTGGCTTTAGGGAGTTCCTTCATAACCAATGAACTAATGTTAGGTTTGTAGTTAGGTACCTAAATAAATAAGGTATATTCGATATTTGATGAAATCGCTTTTATTTGTACTTCAGCGTACTTATTATTACAAAACTTAACAAAATATTTATCGTTAATTCCTGTTTTTATAATTTATCACCTAAGTAATGTATTCCTACTAAGTATCTTTAATACTAGCAAAATAATACAATCACATAAATGTTTTTTGGTGTAAAGTCGTCCTTTTCTATTAAGATACTGCACAATCACTAGGTACACATACGGTCACATCAATATCAGTCTTTAGTCCTCACGATTTCAACGATACTTTGCATAACTCCGGTGACCAGGACGAAAGATCCGAAAACGGCCAGGATGACGTCCTTGATGAGAATGTAGTTGAATCTGCCGAGGTCACGCTCCCAGCTGAAGATGAGATGCATCAGCGAGGGGGCGATGAGGCCAAGGAAGGAATAGAAGAAGGCTCCTTCGAGGCCGATTACTTGCTCTAACTGAGGAAACGCAGCTGCTGCAGCCACTAGAATGAAATAAAGAAAGTAAATAATAGATGGTCACTTTAGTCTAGATCCTACCTACGTCACTCCCAAATGGCAATTGATGATGGATAAGTACCTACTGCTTCCAAAAGCTGTGTTATAGTTTTGCAGTATGCTCCTGTTTCATGTGTGCGTAGATATGAAAAGTTAATTTAATTTTTAATTAGTACCAGTAGGTACAGTAAAGTCTAATAATTTGTGTCCATGGAGGACTTGTCGTTTTCGACATTGATGGTGGTGCTGTGGAGTTCGTTTAACACTTGAAATTTCTACGAACATTATTATTGTTGACCTTTTTACTCTTTACACTGTAGAGCTTGACCGTTGGGGATGCGGATGTCCTAATTCATGCGGAAGGTCCGCATAATGCGACTGGGAATGCGAATATTCGCAACATCCTTGATCTACCACCTAATGATTGTAATGATTGATCAACCACTAAGAAATTGAAGACGATCAGAAAAAAGTTCATTCTAGAATGTCGTAAACAAACCAGTAAGCGTAGCAAAGAAAGCTCGCATGATCCCCTGAGCAAGGTTGTGTCGTTTCTGAGGCACATGCGCTTTCATGTTCCTCCAGACGATTTCCATCGGCACGTAGAACTGCAACGTGTATGTGAAGAATATTGCAATCACAATGAAGATTTTCGCCATCATTGCTGGACTGAAAATGAAACATTATGTAAGATTAATTTCCAAGAAATTACTTTTAATACTTTCATTGCTAGACGGGATAGGTAATACTTATATAAAGAAAAATATATAAAGAAAAATATAATGTACCAACTGCTCATTTTCTTGCATAAACATTATTATTATCTAATGTAAAAAGTAGCTAGTCTGTAAAAACACTCGAGGGTTTCAGAGGTAGCAACTGATGTCTGTCGAAATATAACATTATTATCGTAGTAATACTTAGTACCTAGCTAGAAATGTTGTCTTTTTAAAATGTTGTAGTCTTCATATTCTGAACTAAAGTAAATCCAATGAAAGGATACTTACATTTCTTCAGTGGGCAAATTCAACGTGATGCTTCCCTTAGCTTCCTCTCCATACCGCACGTAGCCGAGGAAACCCATGACCATGTACAGAAGGACCACCACTAACATGGTGATGTTCAGAACTCCTGGACAACCCAGGAAGTGTTGTGGTTTAGCCATGGTGTTCTCCACTGGTAAGACTACTCCGATTCCTTCCATTGCGAATATGACTGTACTGGAAAGAAGATGATTCGTTGTTGAATAACTTTTTTTTCAGGTTAACTAAATTAGTATTATTAAAAGGACATAACTAGAGGTTCTAGTTTTCTGATTAATTTTTCTGACCAAACTTTAGTGTGTGAACCTACCCATAAAACTGAACAACTTTCCCCAAGGAACGTTGTCCAAATATGAAAAAAATGGAACCTCCCATACAAATAGAGACAGACTCATTTAGTATGGGGAGGCCAATTCTTTTTCCGTTATTTCGACCTATATTTTTTGGAGAAAGTTGTTCAGTTTCATGGGCAGTTTCACATCCTAATGTCTGATCAGCAAATTCTTTTACACCCGGTAGAAAATTATTGCTTCTCTGACACTTACCCAATGAAGAGTGGCAGTCGAGAGATATCCACCGCCATAGGCCTGTTATCCAGCTCCGGGAAGTCAATACAGATGTAGTACAGGCATATGACGAACGTCAGCACGAGCAGAATGTTCGCGAACCCTGAGAACGGCGCCAGGTATTTCAGGTTCTTGATCTGGGTGAAGATCAGGATAGGCACCAGGAACATTAGGCAGTACATCGTCGTGCTTATCCCGTTGCCATGATGGTAGAAGTCAACGATCTGAAATTATGAAGTTATCATGAATTTTTAAGGCGATAAGATAATTGCGACTGAGGGGTCAACGAAATCCTATAAATAATGCAGACGTTTTTATGTATAAAACCATCTATATACTTAATTACTTAGGTACTAGCACTGATTAGAGAAAGTCGCTGCGGGGAGCGCTAGCTCCATTTACTCTTCTGTGGGTACTAGTACGTAATAATCTCGCAGCAGCAATTATCATGCAACAAAGTTACACATTTACGTATAAAAATGAAATAAAATCAAATTAATTTTGATTTCCGAAGATCACGTAAACGATCGCAGAGAAGTGCGCAAATAGATGTATTTTCAGACTAACATAAATCCGCGTTGCTATTTCCGTTTCGGACATCGTTCGGACAAGCGATGTTAGCAAAACTGACGTTTCCACGCTGTCTAGTCTACATTTTGTAAAAAAATCACGCTTACATCCGTTAAGGCAGTAGGCAGAGAGAGGTCTGTGACAAATTTTGTGGTCATGTATTTGAAGGCCTTTTCAGAAAAGACTGTGTTACTGTAAAGACAGGTATAAAATCTTTGTTTGTATACCTACTTTGCAGCTAGCTTTAACCCAATAGAAAAAGTATCTTTGTCGACCGGATTTAAATATAAATAGTTAGAGAGAACTCAATTTCCCACAGGTTGAGTGAACTATTTTTCGTTGTCCTTGGAAGAAATCATCAAATCATCCACATACACAGCTGAAACTTTGTATCAAAAAGTAATGGTCCAAAATTACCTGTTTCACTGAGTCCACTAAGAGGATGACGTAGACCGCACAAGCGCCAAGAATGGTCAACGCCATTGCCCAGTCTATAAATATCCTGAAACATGCGGGATCATTAGGAATTTACACTACATTTTGGTAGATAGGAGATATCGCGACGCGAAGGTAAGTGATCACGTTGGTAACAGGTTAAAGATATACCTGGTGTAAGGGACAGTTCGCCTCTAACTGAAATAGATTGGAGCTTGTTCTAAGTTGTTAATGAAAAACAAAATTACTATTACCAGGTCAGACAATTTTTATGTGAAAAGGGAAGTCAAATTTATTTTTCTATTTTCCAAAAGAATTTGTTTGTAAAAGTAGTTCACTATTCAGTTTCGTTGACTGAGGAACCACTCTTAGTTTTCGGTACAACGTCCCTTACATCCATATTCAGAAAAATATCATGTGTTTTAAAGCCAAGGAAGTAGAGATTCTATTCTAATTGAAAAATATCTTAGAGTAGATGAAAAATAAAAACGGCGCGATCATTTTATTTGACGTTATAATCAAATAGATAAGACCGTTAATGATACGAAGCCATCTCTTAGATTATACCTATACTACGAATTGTAGCAGTTAGGTATCTATTTTTAGAGCAAATACCATAAAATGAGTCGTATGGTTAAAAGTAAATAAGAGATTATTGACTCGACTCTGCTCATAGAATATCGCTGTGACTATTAAAGTATGGGCGAGCATGAAAATGACGCATTATATATATAGATTTAAGTTCCTTTATTTTACAACTTCTTTAATATCTGAACTGCATAGTGAATACTTATCCAAACATAGGCCGAAATTTAAATATAAGTTTAGAGTTTCTTTCTTGTAGAGGCAAGGTGTGAAGTCGATTATTAAAATCCAGTCTTTAGTAAACGTCAGTGTTCGTCTAAGTAATATTACAAATCTATCAATAGTTTTGGGTTTATGTCGATTATTCGGTAGATAAGTAAGAGACACGTGGGTTTCATTGAAGTCATCAAGTTCGCAACCACGATTGTATAGCGTGATGGATCGATGGACACTGATCAATTTGATTTTATCATTTCAAGGAGAAACCGGTTTTCACATTTGATTTATAGTACGGTCAATTTGTAGTCCTTAATTTGAAATAGGTACATTATTACATTCTGTTATACCTACCAAAAGATCTTTCGTAGGCTCCAGCAAACTTTGAAATGTTAGGTTATAAAATTTGTAAACTATACCTTGGTAGGTATTATACTGGTGTTACCTTGAAATTACAGGTTGTCAATTATTGAAATTGCATGTAGGTGCATTTATTTCAAACTGTTTCACACATAATTATTTCAGATGTAAAGATTTTTGATGTTCGAAAAAAGAAAACTTTTGTACCTACGAGTACCTACTTAGGTGTTCAATTTGAAATGGACGCGTGCTTTTAAAATATACCTAGATCATTTTCATCGTCCCTCTACCTTGTAGGTTTTCAAAGTCGAAATAAAAAATATTCGAGCCCATTTTTTAATTAAGGCTTGAATGAAAATGAGTAACGTGTCTCCATATTTTGTAGTCTTGTACGATATAAATATTAACATTGAATTTGTCTGTCTGCCAATCTCGCAGACAAGCCGTGAGTCATTAGCAGTGATACGAGCACTACTTGAAATAAATCAAGATGGTTGTACTCCAATCTGTGATAATAGTTTCAGTTTAATAGGTAGTAGTGCGTTGTAGTAATATATTATATTTGACTACTACTTCCAGACATCATTCATAATGTAAATACAGTCCTATTGCGCGCAGTGAAATTGAAAATGAATAAACGTTTTTATTTTTGAACAATTTCCTTCTAAATAAAAAAAATATGAATTGGATTTTCACAATGCTCTCGCTCTATCATCCTATCTTTTTTCATATTTCAACTTATGTTCCATAGAGAAAGTTGTTCAGTTCTATGTTCAAAACAAGCCCTTAAAATTTCTGTAGTAAATGTAAAATCTCGCTGTAGTGTATATTCTATTCAATCACAGTCCTATTTTCATTGCGCCCTGTTTAACTTATAACAAAATGACTGCAACGTTTTTGTTTATCTTGATGTGATGAAATGAGAGAAGATCTGAATGAGTATACTATAGGTAGATGTCAATTTGAATACCTATTCATCTATACAATAGGTAACTGTACAATGTGTTTGTTAATGTAAACATTAGTTTTAGACTCAACATCAACAGCTTAGCCCGCATTCAACTGTATTTTCACGCGTTCAAAATTATATTCTAGGTATTTGAGGTCAAATGCATCAAAAAGATTAAAAATTTTGATATGTTATCTTAAAGTATTAGTATGTTCATAAAATTTAACATTTTTTTTGTAAAAGATGTAAAACATACCTATACTTAGAGCATTCGAATATATTGGAAATATTCAGCTTCATGAGCCTATTTACTTGTCTTCTTCTTCTTACCGTGTGGGATTCCAGTTTCCAGTCGATCGACCCGATGAACCCTGTCAGAGTTTTATATCTACTTGTAAAGTTTGTATAGTAATTAATGGCAGATCTTACCTGATACCTTTAGAGAATTTTCTCAACGGCCGAGGGCCCGTAGCAAATACTGCTTCAGCAGTCTCCGCGTACCCAAGGGAAGGTACTTTGCTGACTCGCGACACTTCTTGTGAAGTTTTCACCTGAAAAGAGATCAGATTTAATTATTTGATAGGCTATTCGTAGGCACATCTTGTAGCAGTGAGTATTAGGTATAACGACTTTTGTTCTATTAGTAATAGTCCTATCATTACAAACAATTACAAACAAACCAAAAAACCTCTATCTCAATGTACTATTTGTACTCAATGTACTCTTTTTCAATGTAATAAATACCAAAGAATAAGTAATACAATATTGATTTTCTTTGATACGGTAAAAATAGGGTGTAAGCGTAACACATTCTTGCAAGTTTTTGCACCTCATTGCTACTATCTAGAGTAAGTTCGTGCATGCTACTATGTTGCTACTTTTTGGCAATCTCATAACAGGTATAAATATTGTCGTGTGATTATTTAATTTGTTGCTAATAATTTATGTAACACGTGAAGATATTTACAGACACACTTTCTTTGAACTTACACGTGTGAGGTCAATGCACTGTCAAATTAATTTTACTGTTTGATGTTCAAAGATTGGTATAAGAAGGTACTTATGTACTTATTGAGTAGCATAAATTGGCATAATATGAGATGTTTTAAGAGGCATTGTAGACATTTCTAAGTAGAGTAGAGAAAAAACTATCGCAATAAGCTTTCTAGACAGAATAGGTAGGTAATTAGGTAGGTACCTATTCGTAGTTCAATTTTTTTTGTGAATGCTCTAGTCTAGCTATTAAGAGATTATTTTTACACGTTATTTGTATAAAACTGTACCTAGTTCTCGAAGATCTCAAGGTTGCAGATAAATGAAAGGAAGTTAATTTTACCCTTGTAACTGAATAATAAAATTAACCTGCTTGACGTATTTACATAGTTGATCTGACACAGTTGCCATATAAATTATTAACCCTGACTTCTTATATCAGGTTTTTTGTAGGTATCCAATATCTAGGTAAGACATGATGGTGGTTCTTTCCATTCTTATAGTTAATGTAGTATTATTATTTGACATGTCATGTAAATGTGGAAAACAATGCTCACAACTCACAAGTATGTGTTTTAGACCCTATTTAGTCTATGGCATGTTATTTATAATAAGAACTCGTATCACCTAGGATGATAAATGATACAGAAAACATCGGTCACAGATCCCTGCAGCAAGTATTCGAATTTGACTGAATGTCATAGGGTTTTCGGAATTGCCTGCATGCCATTGGGATTATAGAATTCCCCGACCGCATTTCACAGAAACGAAAAGATTTCCTTACCAATAAATAAACACAATGCGTGCAGATGTACCCCAGGATGATGGTGCCGAACACTCCTGTCACAGTCCCCGCGTTCTTGAAGGCAGCTGGCATTGCCAGGATCCCTGAGCCTAATGATGACTTCAGCAAGTTGGCGAATGACCGCATGTCACTGAAAATTAGCATGCTATGAATCGATAAAAGCCACAGACTTTTTTTTTGCTATTTACTAGTATAAGCTAGAGGTAACAGAGACTGGGTTGGTGATGCACATTGGCGTAGCGAGGGGGGGGGGGGGGGGGGGGCAGGGAGGGGGGCAGCTGGATTTTGTTTTTCCCGACTAACTATAAACTTTTGTACATCCGAGTAGTGATTTGCCCCCCCTGGCCCATAACCGATTAGTGATTTGCCTCCCCCTGGCCCAAAACCTGGGTACGCCCATGGTGATGCAGTAAGCCGACGTAGAGAAACTTCCAGTAGACAGATATTTACCTTTCTTCAGCACATCTTAGGGAAGTGGACTGATATCAGTTAAAATATAATAGAGCTTTCTTTTTGTAATTGATAATAATAATGTAAAAAAATCGGTAGAAATTAATACTTACGAATTAGGATGTTCTATCTTTCTATTCTGAAATGGATCATAGTCACTCTTTTCAACATCCTTCTGTTTGAACTTGGCGTCCACTGTGTTGATAGAGATCGTCGATGGGTACAGACCATTTTCTGTGATTACAGCACTGCAAAAATTAAATAAAAAAAAACTGTTCAAACCTTGAACAGAAAAAACTTGTTTTTGCAAAAATAAATAAGCATCACAACATTTAAATTTCGAAGTGACGATATTTTCAAACAATACGGTTAAACGACGCCTGCCTACTTCGTATAGTTTTTTTAATGTGTGTATGTATAGCTAGACATAGATATGTGGTTTTAATAATACTGATGATGAGTATGAATGAGTATGTATTCAAATTTCAACCAAAAAGCAAAGCAATCATTCATTTCAACGTTACCTATTTAACTCTTTGCTATTTAGTGTATAATACAAAGGTCTGAAACAAGAGGACAAACTGAATATATTTCTATTCTATACATTTATCATGCTAAATGGTCATCATTGAATCAGAAGGTAAATGGCTGTGTGATTATGTACCTAAAACTGGTTAGTAGCTGATCACAAAACTAATTATTTCTGGTTTAACCAAATGAAGGTACAGATTAGACCTAGAATGTATGGAACTCATATACCTATTTTATTTACACGTGTATTCAAAGTTGACGAATGCGTTAGACTTTTTTAATACGTAGTAACCAAAATAATTTCAGAAAATAATAAAATTTAGCAGTATTTGACTATCTATGACTTGAGATGCTTTCAGTTGTTAAAGATTTCATCTACTCATAGGTAATTAATATTACTTTTTAAGCACTCGCGTTTATTTACTCATTTTACTTAAGTATTTACTGACTATTCGCGATAGTTGGGCCCGATGGTGTAGTGGATAGGGCCGCTGCCTCCTGAGCGGGAGGTCGTGGTTCAAATCCCACTACGTCCCAATGTGTTTTTCGGTTTTCGAATTTCATAATGTACGTTTATTCGGCGCCTTTCCCGTGCTTCGGAATGCACGTTAAGCCGTTAGTCCCGGTTAATATCGTTTAATACCGTATAGGTACATGTCAGAGGCCAGTGCTTAGCATTGGCGGCTTGAAAACTCTGACCTAATCAAGTATTGGGTCTGGTTTTGCTTCTGGGTTGCGGAGGTCAGATAGAAGTCGCTCTATGTAAAAACCAGTATCTTCGTTTAATCCCCTAGATTAGGTAGCCAACCTCATAAGATACGGGATAAGGATAGGAGGATGATGACTCGCGATAATTGGTTCATTTGACATGGTTTGAGCAAGGAGAAATTTTCTTGTCATATTAGGAATTCTTACGAAGAAGTGTAGGTAGGTACTTCATCTATAGGTACTTATTCTATGTTGTATAGTGAACATGGCTCTGCGTCTGCGTGGTGAACACTTGATGTTTTACGACTAGGATTATAGAATTAAACAAACTTGAAGATGATTTGCTGATTCCCGTATGTGACGAGTTGTCATTGTATAAACAATGATAAAATAATAAATTCATATCTCTAATAGCCTAAGTGGCTAACAAGATCTTTGCCTTGAAAGGATTTCTTACAGATATCCTAAACAGTATAAAATTACAAAACTTATCATGGTGAATTTCTAAAAAAAAATTGAGCCTATAGGCTGCAAACAGAACAGAGCAACTTTTCATTTCAACTTCGTGAAAATAATCTTTTTCCCAACAGCTATTATGACAATGAAGGTATTTTTTATTTCCAAAAATGTTATCCAACTTGTTTTATCACTTTTGGCAAAAAATTATGCTTAATTTTGGTCGTATTTTTTCCCATATTTTTCTAAAAATTTTATTAAAATTATTCAAGCTTTAGCTAACAACGGTTTTCCTGTCAATTTTCATCTATCCAAAGATTTTGACAAAACCCGTTTTTAATAGGCAGTTAGCTTTCTTTGAAAAAAGTTGTTCAGTTTTATGTTCTATGAAAGAAATTATTATACGCACGGTAAATAAAAACGTAGGATTTTAATCGTACAAACTGCAATAAACATAAACATAGATTTTATTAAATTTTCATTTCCTGTTAGTGCACATTATTCTTTAAAGAATGTAGAGAAATGAAACAATAATCGTGTGAGTACTTTGAATGTTATATTATATTATAGGACATTTGATTTGTCATTGGACTTGAAAATTTTGATAACACGAATAGCTATTATAGCGCCGATATATCTACCTACACGATATAAATGAAACTAAGAAGAATAGCTATTCGAGTTCTTTGACCTCCAATTCTCGTACAGCAACAAAACCTGATATCATATACCTTTGCAGAAATCAAAATTTTCCATAGATTATGGGGTCAAATTTAAATCCGGACTAGGTAGACATTCAAGGTCTATGAATTTATGTTTCGTCATCACTATTACTTTATTGACATAGTGTAGGATCATAGGACTTTATTTGTGCATTTGACTGGATGATGATGCTGGTTTCAGGATAATGTATGATTGGTATCTTGTATCAGAAATTGACAGAAGGACCATCTCCGGCGTATACCTAAGTAAGTGAAGATCTACAGTGAAATTTAAATTATATTTTGGTTTTTGTTCCAAATTTGTATTGGTGTGTGTATAGGCTAGTGAAATAATTTTATTCTCGTGACAACAAAGCTACGAGCGGGAATCTGCAGTGGACTTTCAGATCTTAAAGAGTTGCGTTGCGCAAACTTGGCGCCAATTCAGCGCGTAAATTACAACATTTGACGCCATTGAAAATTGCTGAATAGCGTCTGGTATTTAGAGGTGGTTATTTATTATTAAATACACTCACTTTTAACGGCTTTTGTAATTATTTTTACCTTAAAAGGAGATAGAGTAAGAGACATTACAGGTAGGTACCTATGTTAATTTATAATAATTTTGAAACAGTTAAAAAACTAGTTTTTCTCAATGTTGACAGATAAGTAAATATAGCACTAGTTAAAATACACTAAATTTTCCATGTTACTTATTCATTTTTATTCAAGAATTTTGCCACTAAAACAGTTAGAATTCTAGCGATAAGTCCTTGAGTTACATGAATGTAACGAGATTTAGTTCCGCTTCTAAATTTCAATTATGAAATAGATTTAATGTGTTGACAGTGAACTTGGCATGAACACAAAATTAGAATTTCCTGTCTTATTTATGGAAAATAGCATTATACTATACTTACGTTGAACTAAACTCCTTCATATTGTAACTGTTTGACATTATCTACTAATTAAATAAATAAAGGTTTCACAAACAAAACTGTCCGAACACATTCACTAGAATGAACTACATTAATAAACTTTTCGTGTGTTACTTTTTTTATATATTCGCGCGCTACATGTTAAAGGCGCGTGCGCATGCAGTATGTTCGCTGGTCTAGCGTGCACTGAAGTGTTTATAAATAATATATACTTATCCGCTGATTCCGAGTGTGAGACTGTCATTTTGGCACTGGACGTAGACGAGGGGGCAGATGGGACTTGCTGAATTCCAGCCTCAAGGTCTCCGTGAGAAACAAGAAGTGCAAACATTGAAAACAAACTTCGTCATATATTTTGCGGTTATTTTTAAGCTACCTGGATGTAAATATCGCTAGGTTAGATTTTCAACATGGAATATTTTTGAGTATTTTCACACGCACAGTGCTATTTTACTTTTAAAAATGGCTATGAAAGAAAACTGGGATATAAAAAATTTCGTCTGTTCTATCTGGATTTGAACCTGCGAATTTTTAATTTCCCACTTTTCTTCGTCATAGCTGCGTGCCTCTACATTTAATATAGGGTCCTTATCAAGTACTTTTTACGACGGTTGGTCCTATTTCCATATTATATTCGGCTACCATTTCATATTATAGTGAACACACAATTTATGGGATCGGTAAAATGTCAAAGGTTTTATTAAAATTCAGTCGAAGAAATATGAGTACCCTGATTTCACCGGAGCTTAGAAAGGTAATTGTAACTTTTCCCGTGAAAATAAGTTATTTTTCTCAGTGGTTATAAATATTTTTCGGTAGTGTAAACTTTAGATTTCTTTTTGTATCGGCCTAGTAAATAGTTAGTATTTTTTGAGTTTACCTATTTATAACAAACATAAATAAAATTATTTTCTCTCTATAATTATGGTAAATTTTTATTTTAGCTGTCATTAAACTCGTTTACTGATGCAATATGGGTGAAGGTTGAGTTTGAGTCAAATATAAACTCGATATATTATTTTCGCGATCACGACGGTCCAATCTAAACGATCGTGAGAGCTATTAGGGATTTTATTTAAAAAAAAAATCGCTTAGAGACATTGCTATCGATTCGTTGGGAGCATAAACAATATCTTGACTTAAATTATTGCCTTCCCTTTCTGTTCTCTTATGACAGAAAATTACAGGTATGAAAGTCGTGATTTTTGCAACTACGAACTGCTACCAGTGTTTGGAGTCGCCTGATTTACATCCCAAATAGTACCTACTAATAGTACCTATTACAACTACTAATATGCAAAGATAAAGAAATGAATGCAATACAAATTACTAGGTACTCTCCAGTTCCAAAAATTTTTTAGACAAAGGGTGTTTTTTATTTAATTTTAATGATATACGTTTTTTTATCCTGAAAGTCTGAAAATAATCGAAAATAAGAGATTTTTATTAGCATCTGGTAGTAACAAAAGCGTATTTATTAAACCGCAGGGAAATGCCAAGAAACCGCACATATTTCCGCACAATAGCAAAGTCGGTGTTTGGCACGTGCAGTCTATGAAACCGGTTCAAGCTAGTTAAATATAATACTAGTAATATTAAGATGCTGGTGCATACGTCTGTCAATCAATTTCTCAAGTAATTAGGCACCAGACATAAAAGTCTTTACGAGGCGCCATATCAATAACCCGCCATCTTTTGGCACCTTCTGGCACCTGCCTACTCTTTTATATATTTAGCTCGGATACACGCAGTTCTGTAGAAACTACAGCGAAAACTATGTTGTACTATGAACAGTTGTTCACTACAAATTATATAAAATAGATTGATGGCAAGTCGTCGACGTAGAGGTCGCTGACTTCAGCCGGAGGAAATTAATTGTGAGTAAGTATAAAAATCTGTCCTGTCTGTGTTAGATAAATTCCCGCAAACTGACCAGAGATGTTCAGTCAACGAAACTGAACAACTTTCATAAAGAAATGATTTCTGGAAGACACAAAAAGTTCTGCATGGCTTCCCTATACAAAATTGTCTGAACGAAAATCAAAAAGTTACTTAATTATGTTTGATCGAGGTGATCATTTTGTATGGAAAAGTAATATAAAAAGGTTGCCTGAAAGAAACTCCTGGTGAAAGTTGTTCAGTTTTGTTGCCTGAATAACCCCAAGGTACCCAGTTTGCGGAAATCAATCCCTTACACCCCGTTTGGTACAGCCAACGTTTTTTTTTGAAATTGTCATTATAACTGTGTCTATTTTGCTCACTATTATTATGTTTACCTAAAATTTACCATTGCATAATAATATTTGATTGTCAATTAGGAAAATAATATAACTCGTTGAACGGATATCATTAATGAATTAATCAATTAAAATGAAGGTTTGAACTTGTTTTATGTTTTCATGTAATTAGGTTAATTACTTAACTTGTATCATGCGATGCTAGAAAAAACGGGTGCTATTCATTTGACATACAAACAAAATATCTATTTTCACTTGGTATAACGCTAATTTCACATAACGTTTACTTGATATAATACTTAGTTTCTATTATCTCATATTGTATAATGCTCATTTGTTATAATGTAACATTTACTATAATATTCTTTCATATAACACTCATTGTGTCCGACACGCTCTTGGACATTTTTTTTAATAAGATTGTCGTATGACATCTCATATCATAAATCTGTATAGATTTACTAGTAAACTGCGGAAAGTCAGGCATTTCTTGGCTCGAACTTCACATAGCTGCATTGTTATCACTATGTGCTCATCTTCACGCATATAAATGATAATGCACGTGAGATGGACGTGCTTTACGAAATACAAAAACTCGGGAGCAACAAATGGACTGTCTCTATCTAAAAACTTAGGTATTTATCTAGATTTTATTCAATGATAACGTTATGATTGATATGTGACATAATAATTTATCTAGTTATTTTTTGCTAACTCAAAAACTTAAATACTCGCAGAAAAATATTTCTGAATCAAAGATATTTGAATCAAAGTTCCTAATATTTATTTTGACAGTTCAAGTTAATAATATTTTTAAACACTAGGTACCTATCTATCAACTCTTGTTGCACAACCCATAGACTTCCTACCAGTCACTATAGTTGATACGGTCTATTTTTAGTTACCTGTAAGATAAATTTCCACTTACGCTTGAGCCAAATACTTATTTTATTTTTTTATTTTTACTACACTCTATAAATACGTCTCGTTAAGGTGCCTAGTGGTATTTTTTATGTTTAGATAATACACATACATACCTACGCAAAAGTTGATCCAAAGAATGTAAGTAATTAAAAGTGTATTAAGGGCCGTATTTATAATCAGCTCTCAAGAGTGACAGCGAATTTGAGTTCGTATCAGAAATGTCATTTCAGTACAAAACGACCTGTCAAATCCATACTTAATATTCTTCTCAATCTTGAGATCGCTTTATAAATACGAGCCTAAGGATTAAGGTAAGATTGTAAGGTAAGATTTGCTGCAAGTGCGGTAAAACTTTATTGAGTTATGTAAGTATACCTACGCGGATTAAAGTTTTATACTTCGAAATCTTTACTTAAGTTCTTGCTTGTTGAATGGATTAAAATTATGATCACGCTGCATTTTTAGAAACGCCATACGATGATGATGATTTACTGGAATCATAAAAATTAAAACAAATCCCTGAAAAACCCAGACACTCGGCGAGGGAATATTACTTAAATAGATATTGTTGGGATATTTTGATGTAAATAATGTCAAGATCAACGATTTCATATTTTCGCAAAGAATTTTAGAAATGTTATTGGGTCATTCAAAAAGTCGTTGCCGGTTTATCGGGATTAAGTTAATAATAGGCAAACCATTTTGTCTGCCATCTCACCTGATGGAAAGTGATGATCGTTTGCGATGATGGAGCATGTTTGCCTAGATAATGCCTATTCACTCTTGCCTTGAAAATGCCCAGGTTATAACGTTCCGGAAACAGATCCGCAGGCTGGGAGTTCCACTTCTTAGCCGTTCGCATTAAAAATGTTGAAGCAAAGCGCTTTGTGTGAATATTTGGTACGTCCACAACGTAAGGATGGAATCCCAACCAGCGTCTCGTGCCCCGGAGATGGAATGAAATACCTGTGTAACCGCTCTATAGACGTATCTCTTGAAACGTTCAGTGGAAAAAAAAAATGTTGCAAGTTACAAAGGTCATAAATATATTATTTTGTTTGTAACGCAGCCGCTTGCGCATTTGGCTGACGGATCACAAGTCAATGAATGAAGACACGCTGGCACTTCAAGCGTGAACTAATAATAAATCATTCACCTTATTAATAGCTGATTGACGTTGAAAAAATATTTAAAAATAGACTGTCAAAACCGTGTGATGCTGGATTAGAATGGCATCACCCTTTTGCTTAATAAAGCCAAGGAATGGGCAACAGTGTTCCCTAACAACATGTTTTAAGTTGCATTTCGCTCACAATCTTGCCAGGTGAGTATATCGGGAGAGGCCAATGGCAAACATTCTGTAGATGAAAATGATGATCACGCGTTACTCAGGGTTTAGGAGGATTTGGGGGACGTGTAAGATTATCCATAGAAACTAGGAAGGGTTATTTGCTGATCCTAGTGCCACTTTGAAAATATTTTCATGCGCGTAAACCGCTTCGTCACCGCTTTCAGGAAATCCTTCATTCTATATTTGTGAAATTCAGCACTTACCTATTATTTCATTTTTATATACCTACAGACAGTTGTTGCATGCAACAGCTGTGTTAATTATTGGGTATACTGTTTATTTTATTAAAGCAAAATAAAGTTTCACACATAATTTATTTTATAATTAAAGTTAAGGAAGTTGTACACAATCTTGAATCGCTTACAAATCAGGCAAACCTGCTGAATTCCTAAATGCACACACATAACATAATGCTTGAAAATAATAATCTATTCAGTTTTCTTATTTAAATTATTCAGAATATCTTGAATGGTGACCCAGCAGCCAGAAAATAGGCAACTGAAACCGAAGAGAACGATCAGCGCGTTTTTCCACAGGATCCAGTTGAATCTTCCAAGGTTATCGTACCGGAAGACGGTCTGGATGATGCCGGGGATGATCAGACCTAGGATGGAGTAGAACAGAGCTCCAACGATGTTGATGATTTGTTCTAGCATCGGGAGAGCTGCGCCGACACAGCCTGAGGCGTAGAAATGGTAATTTTGTAATACATTATTTGACGATAAAGGACATTAGATATCAAAGAAATAAAATCTCATGTATAGGTAGGTAGAGATTTTCCATTGTATTTAATCAAATAGCTGATTTAAATCTGAACTATGAAAAATTGATTTTGTTTATAACTAACTTATTCAAAGTTATTTTAAATACCCATCTTAAAAAATAGGATTATCTTATCTACTATAACTCTGACGCCAGGGCTAGGGTTCATCGTGTAATTTGTCGACTCGAAAACCCCATTTCATAGAAGAAAATTTTATGCAAATTTTTGTTGCAACAAGAATCGCCTGTCTAAAAACTCACCGCAAAATATCACTATAGCCGTGCGTATGCCGATTTGAGTAGCGTTCATGTATTTATCAGGCACTCTGGCCTTCAAGAACTGCATGACAAGGTCGATCACCACGAAGAAATGCAGCGGATACGTCAGGAAGATGGAGATGGCTATGAAGCATTTCGCGCATATTGCTGGCCTGTAAAGAAAATGTATGTCATAATCATATAAGTTACTTTTAATAGATGATCATCACATCATTAGCATTGATTTCAATTTATCAATAAGTATTCATGATCATGACTTTTACTGCTGTCATAAATTTTTGACTTGACTGCTGCTAGTTCAAAAAGTTCTCATTATTTTATGTGGTTGTATTTCACTATTATGAATGAATAGAAATTATTCATTTGCAGTGATCAAAACTCGACAATATTTTTGTCACTGTGTTTAAAAATAAGACCCACTAAGAAACACTGCAGGTGTAAATTACGTTGATATTATTTTATGTCAAAGAAACTGGATCAAAGATCTTTGCAATGAGCCAAATCAGACTCACCAATCATGGATAGTCAGGTTCAATCTGATAGATCCTCTGAGTTTGTCTCCATTGTGGAAGTACCCGAAGAGTCCCAGAGCAGTGTAAAGGATTGTAATGAGTGTCATGTCGATCACCAGCATGCTAGGACAGCCCAGTGGAAAGAAAGTTAATCAAGCCCTTAAAAATAAGCCAACTTTGACTCACCAGTCATCGATAGGCAGGTTCAATGTGATGGATCCTCTCAGTATGTCTCCATAGCGAAAGTACCCCAAAGAGTCCTAAGGCGGTATTCAGGATCGTGTTGGGGGTCAAAGCAATCACGGTGAAGTCCAATGCGAAAGCAAGTTGATCAAGACCTTCCAAATGAACCAATTTCAGTCACTCACCAGTCATCCATAGGAAGATTCAATGTGATGGATCCTCTTAATATGTCTCCATAGCGAAAGTACCCGAAGAGTCCCAGGGCGGTATACAGGATGGTGATGAGTGTCATGGCGATCACCAGAACGCTGGGGCAGCCCAGGAAGTGCTGGGGTTTCTTCATCGCGTTCTCAACCGGCATCACCACGCCTATGCCTTCCATTGCGAAGATTACCGTACTGTAAAGGAAATAGAGCAATTATGCTCGTAATTATATGGTAACTGGTTGGTCATATGAAAATTTTACAAGTTGATTCTCCTCCTAAACATATTTTAAAACCCAATAAAGGAATCGATAATACATAATAGGTATACTAATCAAAACAGATGATGC
The DNA here is from genome assembly GCA_029255725.1 of Scrobipalpa atriplicella. Classification (NCBI taxonomy): domain Eukaryota; kingdom Metazoa; phylum Arthropoda; class Insecta; order Lepidoptera; family Gelechiidae; genus Scrobipalpa; species Scrobipalpa atriplicella. Next base: position 69,876 of record JARACY010000054.1, read on the forward strand.
CCTAGTTATATCATGTCCGAAATACCACTCAGCAGGATGTGGTAGAATGGATGCAATTTAAGAACTAAAGACAATCTAGGGTCAACCGTTCCCTTGAAAACCCATTCTATAAGAAGAAGTAGAGAAGTAGAAGACGTAGAAGGTTAGGAATAAGGTAAAACTTACGACAAAAAGGCAGGAAACCTCGCCGGATCCCCAACGATCCTTTTGTCTGCATAGTTGATTTTGTCATTAAATATGTAGTACAAACATATCGCGAATGTGGCTATCAATAACACGTTGGCTACCAAAGAGAACGGAGCTAGCCACTTCAAGTGCCTGATCTGAGTGATGATGCAAAGTGGGACGAGAAGTATTAAACAGTAGTACTCGACAGGCAAAATCGCAGCCGAAATGTAGCGGTCGAATAACTGAAACAATAGGAAAATTATTTATTTTTACAAAGATCTTGTACATTATGGTTAATAGGAATATAGCAAAATTTTGTAACTAAAGTAGCTTATAGGCAGATTAGGCAGCAGTAAGTAAATATTTGGCACTAGTTTTTCACCCGTGGCTTTAACCGTGTGAGTTTTACCGTGGAAATGACTGTGGTCTTCCTGCGGTGAAAAGTAGCATAATGTCCTTTTCCAGTACCTGGTTAGGTTAGGTACTGGATGGATCGGGATGAAACGTGATTGAGTAACAAACATCCAAACACTCAAACATGGATATTTAGAAACCATCGCATTTAGAATTAGTAAGATAGGATTTTGATTGTTTACGCACCTGCTTGATGGAATCCGCTATAAGAACCGTGAAGATGCAGCAAACTCCAAGGTATGTACACAGCAGAGCAAATATTGCAAATATTCTGTAAAAGATAAAGTTATCTTAAGAATGTCCATTATGGTTGCATAATTTTGCCCCTGTCTGTTTAGCAGTGGACATGCTGATGTTGGAAAATATTTGCTTATACTGATACTATCCGTTGGATGGATAACGTCGGATGGACGGCATGACAACGGAAAGTTTAGTTGAAGATGGCACATGCATAAAGATAATGAAAGAACAGGTTTTGTTGTGGAAAAATTTCATTGCAAAACATTCGAAATGATGACTTAGGCCCGTATTTATAATCAGCTCTCAAGAGTGACTGCGAGTTTGAGTTCGTATCAGAAACGTCATTCCAGTACAAAATAACCTGCCAAATCCGCACTCAATATTGCTCTCAATCTTGATATAGCTTTATAAATACGAGTCTAAATGTGATAGCTGTTCTGTCGATGGGCGAATATGCCTGCCCAAATGCGACTCTATCTGGTCTAGTGTAGAGAGTCAGTATTGCCATTCTCAGGAACTTAATACAATACAAAATACAATACAAAAATCTTTATTTAAAACAACTCAGATTACATGTTTACAGATTGCTGGAGACTCCCTGTAAGCATAGAAAACTTCGGCAGTATGATTTGATAGTTTCTGATCAATCGCGCCTTGGATTAATCTACTTATTCGGCCTTTACGACACCCGCAGAAAGATTATGGTATGGATATGCTGTTCTTACTGATCAGCTCGCAGTTAATCCATCCTATGATGATTCATGATAAAAAACACCATTAGTCGAGTCAAAAACCTTACCTCGCAGAGTTTGCAAAGGGTCTAACTCTTTTTGGTCCATTCGCAAATACCGCTTGGCAAGTTTCAGCGTATCCTAATAAAGGCTTTCTTTCTATAACACATACAGATCTTGATACTTGAACCTGAAATAAAATTCTGTTTTTTTACGAGTGCAAAACAATAGAGCAAAGGAAATTTGAACCTACAAACCTACAATGAAATGCAGGTAATGTACGTTTCAATCAGCAAGAAGCTAGCTAAGGCCCGTATTTATAATTAGCTCTCAAGAGTGACAGCGAATTTGAGTTTGTATCAGAAATGTCATTTCAGTACAAAACGATCTGTCAAATCCATACTTAATATTGCTCTCAATCTTAAGATCGCTAAGTCCTGCGGGAGTTCATTGGATTTTCTTCTTCTCCTTCTTCTTCTTCTATACTGGGGGTTAAGATGTCGAAGCCTCTGACATGGTTGTGTAACAATAACAATACTCACATCCATTTTTAACAACCCTGCTAAATAGGACCTATTCTGTTTCTAGAAAGAGAAGTAATTAATGGTTGCAATGATATACGTAATGTTATAATCATTCTCGTTTTTCTTTTTATGTCACAAAACAATCTTTTGTTTATAATCATAATTGTAGAAAGTATACCTAATTCTGAATATTTTTAACTTTGTATTCCTTACATTTTTAATTCGAAGTTTATTTTTTTCTGTACACTTGTACACGTTTGTGTTTTTAATTTCATAATTACCTAATCAAAAAGGGGAGGCCTTTGCCCAGCAGTGGGACAAACCAGGCTAATTAAAAAAAAAATATATTATGAGATTTTATGTGCTGAGATATCGCAATGTACATACTATAGCTAGCGGAAAATCTTATTTGACACTAACAAGCACAATTTTGTATGTTTGAGCCAAAATGAGCCCCAGTGTGAATCGGAGCATTCGCAAAATTCAAGCATGAATGTGTTTTTTTTAAAGAGATCAGGCAGATCAGATAGTACAACCAGAGTTAATATGATGATGGTCATTGTATGTCATAATAACACTTGTTTCAGAATGTTGCAGAATGTGTTTGTTTTCTACAGAATGATGAATGGCTTCCGCTGGTTTTCCTACCGCAATTCGAAATAAGTGCTCTATTAACGTAGTAACTAAAGTACCTTCCAATGTCAATAGTTAAAATGTGTAAAAATGCTGATAATAATTCCACAATCACACTTCAATTAACTACGGTATACATACGTATACATAAATCACGCCTTTATTCCAAATGGGGTAGGCAGAGCGTCAACGACCCAATCAAAGGTCGTTATGCCTCGTCTGACAAGTTTCAAGATAGATCTGTATATTGCTGTAGAGACAGGTTGTCAGTAGCCCATCGCCTAAATTGCAATATCTCTGATCCTTTAGCTGGTTTTTACAGCATACCCGGGAGGAAGCTGGGACATTCTATGTTTTTCTATCGCTCCCAGTCCAGCTTGGAAGAAACTACGATATATTTATTTATTTACTAGTACTTATTATAGGTACGTTTTGTTTTTGAGAATTCCTTGATACGACGAAGGTCTTTTGTGGAAAATTCAAAGTTATCTTAATCGATTTGTTATAGTTTATTGTGTGAAAAAAAAAATGCGCACAGTTATTTATTATTTATTTTCAGCCTTTGTCCATGACCATGACGGACGACTTTTGCAAAACTAAAAATCAGACTATACTCAAAAAAAAAAAAAAACAGTAATCAAATCATCAATTAATATTTATGTAGATGAAGAAGAAATCATAAATCAAATTTTGAGGAATACTCACAAAAATAGAGACACAGTGTGCACATATAATTCCTATGATGATGGTTCCTACTATACCAATTCCCCATCCAGAGTTGGAGAAGGCCAAGGGGATGGCAAGTATACCAGATCCTAATGAAGCTTTCAAAAGATTTGCTAAGGATCTGATGTCTCTGGAAAAGATAAACAGTTTAGGATATTAAATGCTTGCCAAAGCATACGCATGATGTACCAACCTAATTGTTAAAATTTATAACGCGCATTATACGGGGTGTAAGGGACAGCGTCCCGCAAACTGATAGGGGTTGCTCAGACAACCAAACTGAACAACTATCACCGGGAATTTTTTTCAGGAAATGAAAAAAAAAATTTGCTTTTTCATACAAAATGACTGCCTCGATCCGACAATTTGTATGGAAAAGCAAAATTTTTTTTTCATTTCCTGAAAAAAAATCCTGGTGATAGTTGTTCAGTTACGTTGACTGAGCAAACCTTTTAAGTTTGCGGGACGCTGTCCCTTACACCCGGTATAAAAAAAATATGCGGATAATTTTAAAGGAATGTGTTCTAATAATATACCTACCTGCATCTGAACTGATTTCTATATGGTCAAAAGAAATCGAAAATGCATTCTACTTAATAATAATAAATTCGCCTCAGACAGGACTTGAACCTCATTCTACCTCATTAATTAGAACCTACTCACAAGTAGCTATCTAAATGATACATTTTATTATTTGTTTTCACTTCTCTTTTCTTTTCAAATAAAGTGAATTTTTCGATCCTATGCTTTCAGATATTACGTATATATAACAGAGATTTTGCCTATAAATAGTCATAGTAGGTATATATAATAATATAGACAAAAGATGGAACCGGTAGATTTTTTCATTCCCATAATCACAATGTGCGATCAAAATTGTTTACATCATGTTTACCATCAAACGGAAATTGGCCTATGTGCTTAACTTATGTATTATATTTATGTTAATAGTTCTATTAATGAAGTGATCAAATTTATTATTGACATGGTATCACTTCTGACCCAGTGACAACTGTAATTTAGGTAAGTTCTTTACTTATGTAATTAAGGTTAGTTTCTTATTCAGTCATACTCTGCGTATGAGATTGTTTGGGTGATAACTAGTTTGATATAGGACTAATTATATTTATTTATATATAAATGGACAAAATACTTACGAATTTGGCTTCTTTACTTCTCGATGATCAAAAGGATTGTAAGGTTCTTGATTATTTTCAACAATTATTGTACTCTTTCTAGAGTCCATTTTGCACAAATTAACACAGAAACAGTTCCAAAAGTTTTTCAAGAGGATTTTCTGCAATATTTTGCCATCCGCAAAGCGCTTCCAAAAGTAAGAATCCAGTTTAGATATAGTTTAGATCTTATTTTCCATGTGCAACTCAACAGTTTATGATCCTAATCTGTGATATCAGTATGAATTAATTTGTCTTCAACTTGAGATAAAGTGTTGATAAAAAGCATTTTCAAAGACTACATTTCCGAGGAAACGACTGTTTTATAAGAGTTTATAAGTATATATGCGCCAGAATCATGAAATAAGTGACTGTTATTTGGAAAACAAAGGCAAAACGAATCTCACGATAAACGCGTATTTGTTTCGTAGCCGCTCTAATTTAATGACATGAATGAATAGTTTTTGTATAGGTAGATGAGGACGAGGATAATGGATAAAAAGACAATAATAGTGAGGTATAGTCCTGCATAATTTTAATGTCTGCTTTTATCAAATAAGTACGTTATGACACCTGTTTCATGGTTTTAGATAATAATGTCTTAACATATTAATATGTTGTCGTTATGCACTTAAACTTGAGCTGTAGGATAGATTTTGTATGATATTGAACACAAAATTAGCTAAACTATAGTAACTGCACAACAAAACGTATCTTTTAAGCTCAATTTATAAATTATAGTTGCAATTAAACTTACTGAACATCGCAAAAAATAATTGGCTTGCGCTTGATGTCATAAAATTTGAACAGCTGGAGTACTAATGATATCATCGTTCCACTATAGGTACGGAATAAGGAGCAATCATGCTCTTCTTGTAGGCTTTATTCCTTGGTAAGTGACGTACAGGAGCAGCTTTCACTTCCAAGAGACAAAATGTTAGAACGACAAGACAGAAATGTATTATTATTTACATTGTATAAAATGCAAATTTCTTCAACCTTCCAAATATTGGTATTATAATGATTAACTTGATTTGTCAGATTACCATAGTAAAATTAGCGCACATCACTATTAGTATTTGTATTTCTTTATTTTGAAACAACTGTGTTAATAAGATAAAATGTTTTATTTTTTACGTGTATAATGAAATAATACAATCAACGTTTTATCTATATGCATAATTACTTTTTGTTTAAATTAAAATTAAATAAAATACTTTGGCATCCTATATAGGTGTAACATTTATTTTGTTGATAATACTTAACTACATTATTACGCTGTTAATTTTTTTTTTTACAAACTAATTACAACGTCATCGACAAAAACACGATATCGTCTTTCAAATAAATAGTTTCACAGTAAAATTCTATTCAGTTTTACTTCCAAGAATCTTTATTATATCCGAGATGGTGACGGTACATCCAGAGACCAGAGTGAAGAATCCAAAGGCGATGATGATGATGTTCTTGATGAGGACCCAGTTGAACCTGCCAAGGTCGTCCCATTTGAAGACAGTCTCGCAGACCGCGGGGATGATGATGCCGAGGATGGAGTAGAATAGGGAACCCACTATGTTGATGATTTGCTCGAGAAGCGGTAAAGCGATACCAATGCCCACTGAAAACAAAAGCAATATAGTTAGTTTTAAAAAATTACTTATTGAAAAATATATATCATGTTGATTCCTGCATTAGAATGTCAACAATTCAAAATTGAAGCGATATAAAGAGCTCTCGCTAAGGTAAAATAATAAATCCGTTCCAAATTTCTCTGAGTTAATCGAGTATTTATTTTATGTAAGGCTTGCCTATTATGTGACTGTTTATTATTTTATTTACATGTATACCTATGTATAATCCTTAATCAAAGTTAACCTTGGGCAGGCGGATAATTTCATTTTCTTCCATTAATCCTTATGTTTGCTTCCATTTACCACCTAGCTAGCATAATTTAAAAGAAATAGATGGCTGTCTATGACTCACCACAAAAACAGACGCCAAGGGTTCTGCAGACCAACTGCACGGCGGGCCAATAATTCTCTTTGACCTTCGGCCTGACGTATCTGGTGAATACGTCGAAAGCAACGAAGTACTGGAGAGGGTAGGTGAAGAAAATCGACAACGCAATGAAGACTTTACCGCAAATGGCTGGCCTGCAAAATTGAAAAACAAACTGGTAAAATAAATTTAAACTATTTTGAGAGTACCTAAGTAGAGTAAGCTAATTGCCTCGACTTGTATCTAAAAATAATGGTTCCAGTCCTGAGTAATCATTAATTTATGTTTCTTGATTCAGTTAACCATTATTTATTTCGAAATAATACCTACCAACCAGACAGTTGTAATAAGTAAGACGTACAGCTATATATTTATCTTAATTTTGTCATACTAATGTTGCAGTAATAGGATTTCCTTTATTGTTATGAACAAGTGAAACAAGTATACTTGTGTATACACTTTAGTAATATTTAATGTAGATTTTATGCGTTTCTTGAGAGGCTATTAGTCAATTTTGATTTAAGAGTTAACGATGATTCGAATATGTTTTTGGAAGTAAAATCTAGACTAGACTATTTTTGAAAATATAGCATTAGTTACCTAATAGATCCATTACATCTTTTACATGACAAATATGTCTCATACTATTATATTACTAACTAATGTGTATTAGTAAACGAAACGAGTCGACAGTGCATATTTGGAACAAAAGAAACGTCAATTTATCTTCTTTTAGGCACCGTTCGGTTTAGAGACTGAATAGGTACATAATAGTATAGCGAATTACAGAAAAATCACTCTGCATTTTTAATAACTAAAATAAATCTTGTCACAAAGACATAAAGCACAATTTAGCTCGCATCTGAATTGCATTACTATCCGGCGATAATAGAGCAGAGTACGCTAGGCTGGATTTAGATGATAATTATATGACACGTGCTTAGCAAATGACCACCTGATGATTTCGAGAGTAATTGCCCAGAATTATGTGAATTAAGTCAACGGAAACTAGTTTATATCGACTAACATCTAAATAGATTAAAATTGATCTAGTTAAATTAATGTGGTATTCCATTCACTTACCATTCGTCCATGGGCAAATTTAGTGTGATAGATCCTCTCAGGGCATCACCATACCGGAAATATCCAAATAGCCCAAGAGAAATGTACAAGAAAACAATGACTGACATTGCCACTACTAGGACACTGGGACACCCCAGGAAGTTTTTGGGCCTCTTCATCTCATTTTCAATCGGCATCACCACCCCAACGCCTTCCATTGCAAAGATTACAGTCCTAAAAATAGCAAAGACATCATAAAATTCTGTACTGCTTTAAAAACAGCCTAATTTCAGCAATAAACAGCAAAATCTTATAATTGCCATAATACAAGTAGTATTGTTAATTAAGTGCTTATGAAAATCAGGATTAATGTGGATTCATAAAGGCATTGGACACTTGAAATTATGACAGTGAATAGTACGGTTTCAAGAACAGAGATTTTCTGATAAAGTTGTTTACGACGGTGAGCAAAAGGAAAGAGCTCAAGTAAGTAAGGGCAATATAGAGATAATTGAGATTTATGAAGTAATAAACATACGCCCTTAGGAGTACAGGTTGTTTGTTTTTTTTTTTTGCAGAGTAGGGAAAAGCAAATCAATGTTAATTATAAAAATAACTAAAATGGATTTTAAGTGAAACTGTATACTTACGATAAGAAGGCAGGATATCTTGCTGGGTTGCCAACAGCAACCTTATCGGTGAAATTTATTTCATCCCCAAAGATATAGTACAAGCACACAAAATACGTGCCCACAAGGAGAATATTCGCGAGAAGCGCGAAAATCGCCAACCATTTTAGATATCTGATCTGGCACAATATGATAATAGGAACTAACATTATGAGGGAGTAATGCTCAACAGGAATGTTGAACGTAGGAACGAACTTATCCACGATCTGAAACATAAAATTGATTAGGTGGTCCATGAAGGTAGTCCAGCTAAAGATGTTGTAATATTGTAGGAAAGAATTTGCATACCAACCTGTTTGATAGAATCAGATATAAGGACTGTGTAAATACAGCAGACTCCCACGTAAGTGCATGTTAAGGCAAATTCAGTAATGATGCTGAAAAAAAAATTGTTGGACTGTTATAGAATGTTTAAAATTTGTTATAGAAAAATAAATGTAGGTATCTATTGCAAATAAAGATTAGCTAATGCTAAGAGTATTCTAACAACTTTAACACTAATTTGTCACATGGCATGGCATGTTACATGCAAGAGTTATTATGTATCGCAGCTATTACGGTTTCCTTTAGGTTTCAAATGCATTGCCCAATCACATGCATTAATATTATCCAAATAGACAGCTAGGAACATGTTCAAGTAGGTAGATACTTAATTTAAATCCTACCGACCTTGCAGCATTGGCGAAAGGCCTCACAAATTTTGGTCCATTTTCAAAAGTCGATTTACATGTTTCTGCGTAATTCAACATGGGTTTCTTTTCTCTTCGGCAACATCCTCTGGAAGTTTGTACCTGGATCAAAAGCAATTTAGTTTATTAAAGATTTTCACCTTATGTTTTTCTTTTGTCGCTTATGCAGCAAATAAATTGGATCAAAGATCTTTTATAAGAAAACGTTGTTTGTATACTTACTAATATATGGATGCAGTGTCCGCACAAAACGCCGACGATGAAAGTGCCTATGGTACCGATGAGCCATCCTGACTGCACGAAGGCTAGTGGACCAGCTAATAACCCTGAACCCAGGGACGATTTGATTAGGTTCGCTGTTGCTCTCACATTCCTAGAAAACACATTGCATTATGAAGAAAACTGTAGCATGAATTTTAATTAATGCAGGCCGAAACACACACAAACACATACTTCACATACGCAATCTCTCAATTGCACTCGGTCCTACTTGCACTATATTACTAACTCTTTAGTGTGTATTTATAAATTTAATATTTTTGTAACTAAGACATCTACCGTGCCTGATGATAATATATTTGACAGCATATAAACGCCCTAATGCTGATAAAGTTCCCTACAATGGAATTGAATTGTATTCCATGAAATTAATATGCATCATATGCGTAACAAGATTCCTTTACGAAATAAAATATATATTTTTATTTATGATAAGATCAAATAAAAATTTAATGATCCATCCGTATCTTATTTTTTTCTTTGTATCGTGTTTGCGAAAACAGTTTATAGGAAAATGGAAAGCTCTCTGATGACAATCTGAAGACTGAATGAGTAATGTATCAAGCAAGCAGAGCAAAAAGCTGCCGTCAGATAAAATTGAGGCCATTCTCAGGACACTGCACAACTTACCTCAATAAACATAAGTCGATATACTCCCATTCAAAATAACTTTATGATTATCGAGAACAGTTGTACATTTAATTGCTTTGTGAGTAATATTAACACTGAATCGAAAATTAAAATATTTGAGACAATTGATACAAGAACTAGCTTCTTTAACTAACCCCTAATAACCTCCTTGCACACAGAAAATGTATTTCTGGAATTTACGAGTTTGTTTTTTGACTGATAATGAGTAAATTACTTACGATACCGGTTTTTCAACTTCTCGATGCTCAAAAGGATTGTAAACACTGTTTTCTTCACCATTTGATACCTTATCACTTTTGGTATTGTTCGCTTCTTCAACTTTATCACCCATTTTTGATTCAATGTTTTTCACGTAACAAAAATGAAATTTAACTTCTTCATTTAGATCTGCATATAATAAAAGAGCAGGTCAGTAAACTATTTCTTACAATCTCGGTTTGTACTTCGGGCCCCGAGAGTGAGGTGAGGTTGAGTTTTATTATTTTATGATTTGTTCATAATGTTAATGATGCTTTTAAATCCTGAGTTCACAATGATTGTTTTGCGTTAAGATAAATTTTTGATAAGAGTCTGTTTCTTACGGGTTTTGCCTTTACAATGAAGTGTGAGCAAACATTTTATTATACGTGTGATTTCTGTTCGTACGTTTTCCAGTGTGACGCAGAGTTGAGGATTTCAGCAGTACTGACAATGTAGCTACATATTGTACAAGCACACGCAAAAGTATCTGATACAAATGCGTTAAAATATTATTAACATCAAAAATAATTCCCGTTTTTTTTGTAAGGAAAAGTTTTTTCTGCAACATATCTGTCTGTCTATTCGTTTTTGTGATTTCCTGTTGCATATGCTATAGTTTTTTTATTGTTTAATCACACATTTTATATAATAACTATAAGCTCGATTGTACTTGTACATCTTTAGTTGAGTATAATAAAATTACACCTGTGTGTACCTACCATGTGATATGCAATAAATAAATATGAATAAGAATTTGTACGAAGTATACCCAAATTAATGTTGTCTAGTCACTCGAGTTCTGGATTTTTAATCAGGAGACCATGAGTTTGATTTTTACGCAGTATATAACATCTTTTTTTTAAAATAATGTAATGTTATTAGGTGGTAACTAATTCTGATAATAAGGTTAATTCAATAAACTTGAAGACAAGAGAAGAATGGGCGCTTTTCCACTAGACGGCACGTCAACGGCAACGGCGACGGCGCGGCGACGATCACGTGACAATATCTATGGGAATCGATGACATGCCGTGACGGTGCCGTGCCGGCAAGTGGAAAAGCGTGTCATATAATTTCATTGATTTTCATACATTATCTCACCTACGATATCGTCGACGGTACCGTGCCGTCGCCGTTGCCGTTGACGTGCCGACTAGTGGAAAAGCGCCCAATAGGATGCACAAAAATTATGAAAACCAATGAATATCATGTTGCTAATGCTAACACTTTTTCAGCCGTGCATACAAATTAAAAAAATATGAATATTTAATAATCATGTAAGTACTAATATTTCACGCGTTTGAAACCAAAATATTTACGTCAGACGATATTAGCATAAAAATAACGATTTCTCATTGTGATTTTGTTGTTCACATATTAGACCAAGCAGTCTATTCGAGAGCGTAGTCATCTCATAAATCATCTAAATAATAATAATAAAACAAAATCTCTAGAATATTTTATAATAGTTTTGCTATGTGATCCTAAAAAATTGACGTTTGATGAAAAGCTCATGCTTTTATCATAGAAATACTAATATACAGTACATGAATATTTTTATGGCTTATAATTATGCAAACTTATTCCCCCCTGTGACAAACATTCATGCACAGTTCGGGCAGCATATTTTCAGGGATGCTTTGGAATTCTGAAAAGCTTCTACAGGAAATTAGTTTCAAATAATGATTACTAACGGCTATTACCTATCAGGATGTTTTTAACGTACGTGTACTTATGCAGTAAAATAAACTGAAAAACGCCTGATTTCAATAAGATAGCATCGACGTTGCACATGGATTACGTGTAGAGTAAATTGTTCAAGAAGAGCCTTCGCAGTTCTGTTCTGTGTTTCAGGCATGAGAGCCAGCGAAATTACTGGCATATGGGACATTCTACTTCTTTCTACCCTTTAGGTATAATGATGAGCAACGCACTTTGCTGTTACCTACCACAAATGTCATGTTAAAACATGATTATAAATAGGTATGCTAATTATTGTTCTGTTTGTCATATTTTCAAATACCAAATAAGACTACTCTTTTAATTTATAATATGTGCTTGCATTCCATGTTACTATTACTAATTGCATAGGTTCCTAAAATGAGTAAAACCTCAAGATTGGAATGGAAGTCTCCTCAGAGAACAATGTAACAGAAATTATGATACTTAATTGTAGGAATTACTATTACAGTTTGCGCCATCTAGACGCGAATTATTATGAAGACATTATTATGTATTTTATTTATACGTGAGCATAAAAAATATAAATAGGGAAAAGTTTGGTATGGCTGATAAATTATTTCATGTCTATTATATAATATTTCTGTGGTGATCAGACTATAGAAAAACATGTTATTTTTAAATAATTTTATTTAATACAAAAATAACAAATCTAATTTAAATTAAGAAAGGAACCTTACAAAAGTACAAATAGAAATCGAATAAGATTATAAATTACAAGGAATTTTCCTATTTTCTAAGTAGGTATGAGTAGACAGCATAAATAATTGAGTATTTTAAAGCTACAGACACAAAGCTATAGTAATCTATAGCAAGTTCTGCAATTTCTGCACATAAGCATGTTGTGGTAAAGTGTGGAAGTATATTCATTTTATACAGCAACACACTTTTCATACAGCAATTCACACACTTCTTAATATTAAAATCTAAAGGTAGGCAGGCACGTGTAAATGTTATGAATTATGAAGTATCTCGCTCTTACAGACTATTCGTATACTTTGTAGTGACCATTGTCTTTGATCCACCAAGCAGCGTTTGGTGAAGAGGTCTTTCCGCTCTTCAATGGAATGGTGTGCAAAGATGGGAAGTTAATGTAACTGGTCACTTTCGGCGCAAGAGGAGGACTTGTGGGGAAGCTGTTCTGAGTCAATGCGTACAACGGCTGTTTCGGCTGCTGAGGTTGGGAAAGCTGAGGTTGAGGGAACTGGGAGAAACGCGGCTGTTGGAACTGAGGGAATCCTTGAGACAGATGCTGTTTTGGTATCTGACTAAGGCGAGAGTCGTAGTATTTCTGTGGGCTTACCGGTTCCGCTATAGCCGAGGGTGGAGTGTAGTAAGTCGTTGGTTCACAGACAGTTCCAGCTACCAAAGTATTCAACGGAGCAGTGTATATTCTAAAGTTGATGTCACTGTAGTCTAATCCATATTCGGACTCTAAGAACTGGGACATTCTGTCAGAAAGTACCCAAACCTCAGCTTCGTTGACGATTTTCACGTCACACGGGAAAAGAAGACCATTGTCATCTTTGTCTACAACGGCGATGTTTTGCGGTTTGTGTGGCAGAGCTGAGTTCCAGCACCCAATAGCGTTCTGGTCAATAAGATTGAAGAGCTTGATGCCTCCCTCCGACATAACATGAGCCGTGGTGTGTCCATTCTGTCCTCTGTCTCCTACTACTCTAAACTGATGGTATGAACCAGTTACTGCTGACTCGTTTCTCAAAACACGGGTGGAGACAGCGAATTCAGTGTGACTAGCCAAAGGACTGAAGTAAAGCTGCCTATATCCATCAGATCCGATGGGAGACGCTGTAATTCCAAAGATACCTTCAGCTCCCCACTGGAAGTTGAGGCCACCGATGTTGAAGTCTCCACGCAGGGGGTCAGGTCTGAAGTAGTCGTGGGAGAATCTCCAGGACTTGTTTTGTTCCCAGGAGTAGACGATGAGCCCGTAACCGAGTTCGTCGGAGAAGTAGGCGAAGGCGTCATCACAGCTGCTACCGATGTCGAGGGCAATATTGGCGATGAAGGTGTCAGCAACGATGTCCTCTGGGCGAAACACGTATCGGCGGATACGACGGTCGGTTTTCAGGTCGTACACGTTGATGCTGTAGGGGCACACGTTCGTAACGTTGGGATCTGAAACAAAACAATCCAGTATTTGAGGATTCTTTCAAGTTAAAATTACATTATCAAAAACTGCGGGTAATCTATCTTAGAATACCTACGAAAAGTGAGGTTTCATACGATCAGAATGAATAGTATGCAGTTCTTTTAAGTTAAAAGTTTGATACATCACCATCGCCAAGTGGCAGAGATAATTCAGCCCTCTCCTTATTAGCCGTCTTCCTTTAAAGGTGTAAACGTAAAGATGGCTTACCGTATCCATAAGTGCCGGTGTCCAGCACCCAGAGACGGTCGCACTTGTCAGCCTTGATCCTGTAGACGGTGGTGAGCCCACTAGCGCAGTTGCCCAGCTCGTTGGCTTGCCAGCTCGGGTAGGGGCTCAACTTGGGAGACGGGTCGTATGGCGCATCTAGAGGGATGTAGTTCAGGGTTGCTGGTATACCTGTAATAGAAATTATTGTGTTTATCTGTATAAGAAATTACTTAAGTAATGCTTAACATCTATCCATCCACTTTTAATTTAAAGCGAAACGTGACTTTTAATATTTTATACTGAATTTTTGCGTAGGCAATTTGATACGCACTATCACTTAGTAACATAAGTTTAGTTAGAAATATCCATTCATTAAAAGCATGTCTATTCTTGTAGACAAAACGTTTTTACTCTAGTTTGATTGTCTTTATTTTTAGAAATAAAGTAAACACATTGTGTGTTGCGCTTTTGCTCCCAATGATGGCTAGTCACGGAAAATCAGTTTGGAGGACTATTATTAATTCTTGGACTGGAGGAGTATTGTGACAGATTTTGCTAACGAAACCCAGCCACTGCAACCCGCTGCATCCACTTATGCGCACGCTATCGACCGGCGGCGTATGCGCAGCTAAATAGCAGCCACAGGTCTAAATAAGAGTAGATGGTCTAACTCTAACGATACCCAGCCACTACATCCTGCTGCATCCACTTACGCACACGCTACGTCTGACAAATATTGCAGGCAAGTACTGACAGATTGAAATGTGTATATCTGTCGTGGCCATATCGTAGAATCGTCCATATCATGAAATGCTCGACAATTTCATGAAGTGGTCGCATTTCATGAAATGTTTCACCATCCATTGGTCATATCATGATGTGCCTTGGCCAAATCAATGATAAGAAATCGTTTGTCGATATGGTCAACTAAACGCGCGGCTACTTCATCAAATAGTCAACATTATGATGATCATATCGTAAAATGGTTTCATTAATTCCCGATAGAGGCGCTGGAAGCACTTTGTTTATGAGTCAACATGGCGGCCATTGACAACAATATTGTTTCTCGCAATGAAAAAGGAAATAATTTATCATTAAAAGACGAAGAAAGTGATTATATTATTATGAAAAAATACTCGAGTATTACGGTATACTCGAGTACTATATTCTAATTATTATTCGGTACTATAGATGTTACAGATTAGACAAATTAAAACTAAAATACTTAGTTGGATGCTAAAATTGAAATATTTCCTTTTAGTGTAAAAAACGTGCTTGCTTTCATTTCATACAGTTAAGTTGCTTGTTCTACTTTAATCTAAATCTGTGCTACCTGCGCACGCGCAGCCAGTGAACGATTCAGCATAATCGACATAATATGTCGTTATGCAGCGCCTTTTACGTCGGAAATGGATTGATTGCTCAGCGGCGATAATTTAAAATGATGTAAAGCAGCTATTTTGTAATAAGAAGTGCCTACTAAAAATAATATTAGGTAGGAAAAATATTGGAAGTAAACAATTTGGAAATATTGTTTGTTTTTCATAACATTATCGTTAATTTAAGAGCACTACCTACTCTTGACGGAAGTAAACGCCAGCTCTCCCTACATTCCGCCTTCTCTTTGACTTTCTTGTACGACATAATTTTTTTTTTTTCATTTTAATGTAACTAATTCTCGGTCTTCCCTTTCATCTCCTTCCTTTTATTCGTACTTTAATAATCGTCTTTTATAACTGGACGTAATACTGGATACTAACTGTCTGATTTATCATTCTCGATCATCGGATGTAACGGAGATGATATAATATTCGTATAATGTAATATCCACATTACCAAACCTGCCTAAGCCGATTTAAAAGTAAAATTTTGTTTGGGTCAGTAAGGCTCGTATTTATAATCAGCTCTCAAAAGTGACAGCGAGTTTGATTTCGTATCAGAAATGTCATTCCAGTACAAAATCACCTGTCAAATCCGCACTCAATATTGCTCTCAATCTTGAGATCGCTTTATAAATACGAGCTAAGAAAATCGAACAACCTCATTTTTCACATAGTACAGGCGGCAACACGTCGGCCTACCTAACCTAACCACATTACAATAAATTCTAATTAGGAAGAAATTTATGTAGCATGATTTGATTATGCATGCGAAAAGCGAAACCAAAGTTCTACATTTTTTCAACAGCATAATAGATCTATGTTTACTTAAAGTTTATATTGATCCAGCATTGAATATTGACTATTTGTGTAAGCAATAACATTATAAAACGAGTTGAATTTAGTAACTTTATACAAGTAAACCCGGTACCACACCTGGTAAAGTGACTAAAACTAATGATCCAAAGATCTTTTGTAGCCATGCGACTAAATAAATGATACAAGATCGGTTTAGTCGTACATGCGATAAGCTACAAGTGATATGAAACTAGAACGCTACATCTCACACAGGTCAAAATTTCGTAACATGTTTTATAGGTACGCAGTGTCAAAATTATTACCATCCGAATGTCATTCGCGTTCTATCACATGACATGTATATGTATGTATATATAATATGTTGTGTTGTCTGTTTGTGTTTAGGAAAGTGAATTTGTAACGAGGTCAGAGTCGATTATGGGAAAATGACCAATTAATCAACCACTCCTACCATTGTCGGTTGGCAATGTGTGGTTGCCCTTGGTAGTAATTTAAAACACCTTCATAGACAAGTAACTTGCTTACTTATTAGAATGAAATATAAAGGCCGATGGTGGGTCCACCTCGCCCATGCGGTAGAGTTACTTACAAAATTTTGTGTCTACCGAGAATCATGAATAATCAATACAAAATCTTGATTTGACCCCCGCTCCGGGTCATTTTTGGTGCAAAGGCTGTCCATTGCCATTCAACGTGGAAACGCTGCGAGTGTGATGGGCAACTTTGCGCCGGGAATGACAAGGGGCGGTATTTTTTGGTTGACTTTTTTTTTTAGTTTTAAGATTTTGACTTTTTGTCTTTGTAACATTTATTACCTGGCGGGGACATGTATATGTAGTAGTGACTGTATGAACTTATTAAATAAAATGATGGTTATTAATTCTTGATAAGTATTATACGAAAATTATGTCATCTCTATTACATTACATCCGATATCCGAAGATGATAAATCAGTAACAGGTTAGTAAGTAGACATGAAACTAGGCGTGAATGAGTACACGCACGTTTTTGATCGTCTTATGATATAGGGTATGTGTGCTTAATAGTTTGAGACACAGAGCGTTATTTTTGGTATTCCATCACACACATTTTTATAGAAAATGTGATATTGTTAATCATTTACGCTAGAACGGCTGGACGAATTAGGATAAAAAATTATAACGATAAGTAGACTAATTTAGAAAAATGCCTTTAGTGAAATCGCAGCGTTGAAAGCTAGGCTAAAAAGACAGGTGAAAACCGAAAACGATTTAAGCTGAACAATAAAAAAAACTAACCTGCTCGCCATCTCGGAACACTGACGAAGAGTTTGTTGTTCCATCTCTCGATACCAACAGGCAGGGCGTTCTCAGGGATCAGCTCTCCAGTGGAGATGGCCTGCAGCCTGGACTGCTGGTCAGGGTACGCCCAGTCCAGGGCGTTCCAGGAGAACATCTCCTGAAGCTTCACCGTGGCCGTAGTGAAGGACACCAGGCCCAGTAGAAGGAAGATTGTCGTCATTTTCGTCGTCCTGTAAGGAGTTAAAGGGTTGATCAAAGTTTCAAATTAAGAGATCAAGTATTTTTCCTATGGGAGTTAAAAATGCAGAAGCTCATGTTAGAAGAATAAAACGGTATTCCAAGGTTGCAAGTTCAAGCTCGTCTGAGGCCAATCGAAAAAAAAACCTTTATTTATTTTATAGGCTTATTTTATATTATGTTCCTTGAGCTCTAGAAATGAAGTGAGGTAAGTGTGTTTCTGATGACCATCAATAATAAAAAATCAATAAAAAATGTTTTCCAATTTCATTATTATTGTATTGACCATACAAGATCAAAGATACAGATCAAAACTATGATAAATAATGCGTTTTGTTCCATAAGAATGGAGGTATTATGTTTGAAAAATTATTACACAGAAACGTCACAATACCATAATAATACCGGCCAGTGGTTCTCAGAGTTGGACAGATAGCGATATAAGTATAAAATTAAACAAAGATGCCACACATTTTAGTTAAAATTAGCAATAAATATTACCTACAATATTATTTATTACAATAAATATGAAAATTTAATTAGAAAAATGTTTGTTTTTTTTTTACTGATCCTTTAGAAAATTACCTAAGTACCTACACGTTTTTTTTTTGCATATGAAGTATGTTATTTATGCAAGAAATAAAATTGTATGTTGACAACTCTAGTGTCTATAAAATTTGATCTCCAGAGCCAGAGTAATTCCATTTGTGATTCTGACGAACCTTCAGTAAACCACACTTTGAGAAACACTTCAGCAGACTAAACAATAAGAGCACAATTCCCAAAGATGGTAAAATAAGATAAGAATCCGCACGACAGCAAGATTTAATTTAGTTTGAACTAATTAAAGTTAGAAGTAATTTCGCGTAATGACAGCACTAAATTGCTAAGACATATTTGTCAAGGATTATTTCGCATAATTACATATTCATTTTTGTTTTTAAGTTGGTCATGTTTTGAAATAAATTACTTTGACTTAATATCTCGCTTGACTAAGCTGCTTTACGTACTTAGTTTAAGTTAATATCCACTCATTTAAATAATTTCAATTTCAAAGGTTTTTTGTATTTTTTTTCAAAACGTAAATATACATACAATATTCCTTAACCTGCTCACAAAAATCCATGTGATGTTTATCCGTGAAAGATACAAAAGATATTACCTACATGATATTGTATTTTTTTTTTTGTATTGTATTTATTTATTACTCTTTTACAATAATCTCTTATTCTTGTTTTAGTTAATTAAAAGATAAGTAACAGATGATTTATTTTAAGTCTTTCAGTAATCAATGAAACATTTTTCAGTTAATAGTTATGTTTCCTCTTGAATCAATTGTACATAACAGGGATATCTCTCTTTGAAATAACATTTTTTGCATGTAAATAATTTTCTAATATCTAATGAAACCCAAAGAAATTAAATCATAGTTAATTAATCAATTTTAATTGGGACTACGTTTTTTGTAGAACTTCAATCAAATAGTAAAGAATAAGAACGTTGCACAAAATCCGTTAGGCAAAATAACATCAAACATCCTCTTCCTTCGTAGAGTTCAAATAATCACAGAAATAACTTTGGCCATTTTTAGCATCCTTTGCTGCACTAATAAATATGAACTAAAATCACATTTCAAACGAGACGTTAAAATTTGACGAAAAATTGTCGCCGTTTTCTCATTAGCCAACTTTAGTAACACTTTAGTAACACTTCAGTGACGGTTTAGTATTTTACGTACATTCTGTATACGGATTACTATGTCTCCTCCACGGTAGCCCGACACAGACTGGGTGAGAAAACCCACCCCATTGGTATATAATAGCTACTACATAATTTCGTGGCTTGAGTAGTGGGTGTGGCGGTGAAGAAAATCCGCAGAGCTAAGAAAGTTCAGACACGCATGCGAGGTTATATTCGGGTGAGCGGTCTAGAAGGTTGCATGCCTGCTGCATGTTGTGGAAGAAAAAACTTTAATGGTATTTTGGATTAGCTTCTGGAAAATTAATAAAAAATACAGTATCAGATCTTAAAAAAATAGGTACGCATCGAATAGGCATTATGATGGCTTTTATACTTTTAATAATGGTTGACTCAAAATATGAAATTGTTAATGTTCCACGGTCCAAAAAATTAAAACTTTTTAATGATACTGATGATACCTATAATAAAAACCGACTTTAATATTCTGACACCAATACAAAATTTTGTTTGTAAAAATGTGTACCATTGCCTTCATCACCTTCATTGTACTCTTATTTTCATTTGTTCTTATTTCTTGTAATTTGTTTTATTAAATTAATTTAGTATTTTTTTGCCAGCTCTATTCCATTATAAGCTCTGTTTTGCACGCACAGAAGCAGAAACACAGTTCGGCGCGGGCGCAGCTTACCGATGACCTGCACTATGATCTACATAAATTGACTGGCATGAAATCGCGGTGACACAATCAAAAGAACTTGGACAACATATCTATGATGTGGTGACAACTTGGATTGACACTTGAACACTTGAACTTCATGACTTCTACCATTCTATGCTAGACTGAGAGCGATAAATACAAAGTATTTAGTTTTAACTCACCCGGAAATACTGCAAGAACTGGTAGGAACCCCAGGGATTCGGTTTATTGCAATTTGGGCACTAATATAACCCGTCTGCCTAAATAAAATGCTGTAAGTCTTGACTATCTCTTAAGAAAATCGTGATTATTTCTTTAAGAGGAAGCAGAGTGAGGCTTTAAATAAAGGAATAGTCATGTCATGATTCTAATGTATCAAATTGAACACTCATCAAGACACACTTGAATGGCGGCCTCAAGAGCACCTAATAACTCTTCAAACCAACTTTGTGCTTAGATTCATCAACAACTTTAAGGGCCAGCCAGGGTATGCAAAATACTTAAAGGGAGACATGGAATTCTTATAAATTACAAATTCAAATTTTAAAGACCGTCAATCATAGTGTTAATTAGAGTTTGATTACCTTGAATATGAATATGTAGGTAGAAACCACATACCCGATTACCCATAAAGAATGTTGAAATAAATACATATATGCCAGAAAGCATTATAATATGTCCTTAATTACGCAGGCAGGTATTTCAAGCAAGATATATATATTATAATGCGTCCTATACATCTCTCCTAAACAATAAAATAATGAATAAGTATTCACTGATTAATGATGAGGATTACGTATATTAGGTACGTACCTCTTTGAAGTATGTAGAGAGTGTAAGCACATGCTTACGTATATCTACCCCTATTTAAGTTTGCGTATTAAATTTTGTATCAAATTACTGTTAAAATACCGAATTTATGATCTCTATAAAAAATAGAGGTATAAAGGTGCACATGGCTACTGAAACATTTAGGCCCGTATTTATAATCAGCTCTGAAGAGTGACAGGAAGTTTGAGTTCGTATCAAAAATGACATTTCAGTACGAAACGATCAGTCAAATCCATACTTAATATTGCTCTCACTCTTGAGATCGCTTTATAAATACGGGCCTTACACTTGCACAATAGCAATTTAGCTGAAATCCCAGTCGAATTTGCGGTAGGAATACGAGTTGCGCGTAATCCTAGTTTTTACACTTTATGCTTAAATAAATTGCATGAAGTCTACAGTAGAAATGAGCAATTCATTAGCTTGCCAGATATTTGATCTACTAACATTGACAATTTTATTGTCTGATGAACTCAATGACACATGTATGCCATACTAGCTAGCTCCTAGTAACTGATGTCAGAGTTTTAGACCACCTAATAATAGCACAGCTAATATGCCTCTGACCTGGTTCGTGTAGCAGTCCACCGCCGCACAATACTGGACATGGGCTTGTTCCGTTGGCGAGGTATTCGCCATGCTTGGCAGGTTACGTGGCGAGCGCAGTAAAAAAATGTCATATTCATTAGATCGACACACGCCCCCCCGTAAGAAGAAAAAGGGTGTGATGCTATTATAACCCGATTCTATATTCGTATAAAACTTTTTATTAATAATAATACCTTTGTGTTCACTGATTCTGGCATCTTCTATAAAAAATAGTACTCAACTTTTAAGACAATGATGTATAATTTTTTAATATTTTTACCTAAAACTAATAAATATTACTTACATGGATCTACTTTCTAATCTACTATGTAAAGAAGTTAATTTAAATATGGTAAAGATATTCTCTTGCAAATCGTTAGGTATCAGAAAGAAGTTAACCCATAAATAAAAACAACTTCTAGGTAAATGTTGAAATTGTCAAATTAATGTGTACATGAATGGAAAGCAAGGATACAAGATCGAGCTCGATCTTTGACATAATGGTCGATCTAGATTTTATTATTATTTTGTGTTGCAGATCGTTAAAAAACTTAGCTATTTCAGTGTTTTCCTGAACAAGTAAGACAATGCTGCCGATTCGGATACACACACTGCTTAACTTATTTAAGTTTGGTTCTGTCACTTTCTAAAACCGTGTGTGCGATCACAGAATGACACAAATAAAATTTAATCAAAACATGTACATGCATTGCACATGTCATGTCATCATAAGTAATATTTAGCAGCAAGAGTACACTACTGGATTCCAATAGGGATTAAAGTGTAGCTTTTGCCCGTTTGCGGTTAATATAAAACTTTTACTGTATAAAATGAGTTACTCTGACCATTACTTCATTCCTTCGGTCATGTCTTTTTTATCAAACAAAAAAGGGGATGCTAGAAGTCTGACTAGTCATTTCACAAAACCCCAAATCTTGCTATCAAACTCCGACATTCTGCCGATGCCTCTAGGCCGTGGCGTGGTCTAGTTCTGTTCTGACCAGCTGGGACGATTAGTGACGAAAACTAACCCGTAAACTTATACCGGCTCCTACGATTGACCTCCAAGTATCTTTCGTGCCTAGTGCCTACTGATAAACATGACTGTTATTAATGGACATTCATAACATTAGCCAATAAGGAGATATGTTTCCTTTGAAACTAGCTTTTTGAATTGTGGTTTCATTTGCACCCGAATGATAATAATTGTAAGTACCTAATACCTATTACCCAAAAATTACCTAAAAATTAGATTTTACTCGGAAAAACGTTTTGTTACTTTTTAATTCAGCTTTATAGTAAGATAACAGTTAACTATAGAGCGGATATAAAATAATTGACTCATCCATGTTACTAAAGTAGGTATTACTTATGTAAAGTAAACATGGATGAAAATGGAAATAGGTAGTTTTATAGAAAACAAGCTATTCCCCCAAGCAAAGGACAATGACCAATTAAAATACTCCCAAAAACTACAAAACGGAACAATTTTAAAAAAAATATTTGAGGGATATTTTTAATATTTTCTATGATGCACAATGATGTCAGAAACTCGTCGGAAGTACCTAGTCTCTACTTTGGGCAGCATTTTGAACCGCACTTTGAGTCAATGTCCTTTACACGTGGAACAGATTGTATGGAAGCTTCATTTTGTAATATTTGTGATACTTATTTCGATTTTGAGGCCATATTTAAAAAAAAAGCACATGTCGAAAGTACCTCAAGGATTTGTTATGGCTCCTATTTTATATGACCTTTGCATATACATACTTATGACTCAGCTTTCCAAACACTCCACTATACTTACCTGTGTCTGATTGATAATGACAACCTTGCTATAACCTGCCCAAGCCTAATCTTTCCGGATGTTTAATTACATGATACTATAAGACCTTGAACTGCTCCATACTTATCAAGATTCATGAACTTTGCGTGACACATTCCTGCTAAAAACATGCAAAAAAAATTGACAATTTCTGATGCTATCTTTAGCTATGTTTCATTCAATGCACAATCTTTGCCATAGAACAGACAAGAAGAGTAAAAGTTTCTTTTCATAAGCAGTACTATAACTTTGACACAGAAATAAAAGTTGTTTATCCCAGATAAACTGAATAGTTTAAAATTAATGTGTTTCATAATGTGTTAAAAGTTGCGATAAGTTTCGGGTTAGCTTTGCAACCTACCTAGTTTTGGACATTTCTATTCTAGTTTGAGCCACAATAAATTCATGAGATGCAATAGTTAATTTCATATACTAAAAAAAAATATTGCAATATGGCAATTCTACACAACATAACTACGAAGCTTAAATTGTTGTACTTAGTACAGCATTTTGCCATTAAAATAGAGCAACGGAATGTTTAGTGGGCGTTTTTAGATTATACTTTGAGATAAAGAAAGATATGGTCAATTTGTCAAAGCCTTCGATCAAGTTAAGGACATTTTATTAATAATGTTCCATTTTGGTAGGTAATCAATAAAGCCACGGATTTCCGCAATTGTTTGTCTTGTCAAGGCCCGAAAAATGTTAGACATTTTGTCAGGTCAATAATTATTATTAGGCCTATTACCACCATCAAATTTTAAAAGTGTCTGTTTACTCTATTGCCAAGAGCAAAGATTACATATAGCTAAGTAGGTAAGAGCATGGTCACATGCCTATTATAAAGTAAGTACCTATATTCACACCCTTATGTCAACATTTATTTCACCCATAGGGGTTGTGTTATTCTAACCCATCATCATGAGTTCTAAAAGATTAATTTTGAGCAGATCACAAGTAATCACAACACACAGCCACATAATAAAGACATTATCATCATAATATATCTTACACAGTGGTACGTTCATTGTTTTACATTTCCATGTTTTTGGAGGAAACTTACTTATTGGTAAAAAATATAGGATACAACGTATTGGAATAATGAATGGTCTGTCTGATTATCCATTCACCGGACACTGTTTTTTTTTAATTTATGACACACACCAAATTACATTGTCTTCTACGTAATAAATTTAATTTATGTCGTGGCTAATGGTCACATCACGAGGTCAAATTGTGGATACCTAATTTATTTTACTCTGACCGAGATACTGGCACATTTAGCCTTTCACGGTGGAGAGGTAATAATTATTACTATAAATTTATTTATGACCAATTTTATCTATTCTGCGATACAACTACCTAGTATTTCGAACAGCTTTTTTACCCGCGGTATAGTGGGATTTGCGTGGCTATAAAATATTTACCCGCGGTAGCCCTTGCACTTCCGGTTATGTAGCTTTCTAAAGTTAGATGATGGTCAAGATATTTTTAAATCGTCAATGGATGCTTTAATTATTAGATCTGGTTTCATATGCTTATATTTTTTATACATAAGTATTTTATGTTTGTTTTATAAATGTATTTAGGTATGTAATAAGGTTATGGTATTAGGTCTACGGTTACATAAGTATGGAAATGTGATGTGATGTGAATCGCGAGTTTAAATAGCTGGATACTGTTTTCTAATGTAGGTTTTTTATAAACAAAATTGTTGTTTTGAAACATTTGGGACTGTTATGGTTTGTAGCTGAATTTAACTCATAGAAAACGATTACTACGAGTTGGTAATTTGACTCTATTCACGGGTTAGATATTTTAGTTATCTGACACTGCAGATTTAAACATATACGACAGATATTTGCATATCTTTCTTATGATTAATGTTAATTTTATATCATAATCTTACTTACACGTGCCAACAGCTATTTCATCGTAGGTCAACGAAAGGCAGCCTAGGCAGCCTAGTGAAGGTGACACGTTTTTGCACACCAGTTTATTGGTACAGTTGTTTCATCTCACGACTACCGCTTTGTTATACTTGTGTGTGTAAATGTATCTACCCACACATTGGCTTAGTGTGCGTGAATTCGCCTCAGTAAACCTGTAGTTACGCACACAAGAGCGCGTGTCTGTACGCACAGCACAACCATAAGTATGGCCGAGCGGCAGTCGTGAGATAAAAATGCTAGGTATATTTCGAGATCATTATTTTTACATCCATGCTGGACTGGGAGTGATAGAAAAACATAGAATGTGCCAGCTGCATCTCCTCCCGGGCATGCTGTAATACCAGCTAAGGGTTTCAGTGTATTGTAACTTAGGCGATGGACCTGACAACCCATCACTATAGCAATATACATAATCATCTTTAATAACCCTCAAAACTTGTGAGACGTGGCGGAAGCGGAACGACTTTTGGGGTTGTTTTCGCTCTGCCTACCCCATTACGTGATTTTATGTTTGTATGTATTATTTGTTTGAAAGCTTTTGTACATTACGCACTCACTTTCTTAGGATTTTATTACATTGTACATATACATAGTCACGCCTGTGCCCTTACTGGGTAGGCAAAGCGTCAAACAAAGTCTGTTGTAGTTTTTCATATACTGATCTTAAGGATGTTGCTTCTTACACATACACCTCAAAGGGTTTTTGTAACATGATTTACATTAATGTACTGAGTGTATAAGTGCCTACTTACTGTTACTAATGATTACAAAAAAAAACACATTCTTATTCTATCTGTGCCGTTTCAATTACGCGAAAATAAAATATTAGATACTTACTATCGATATCTCTTTGTATTAAATAGAGGTCAGTATCATTTAACAGCATAATGAATAAGGTAGACACAAAGATAAATATAAATTAATTATCCTGTAACATGCATACTGATTCACATAAACGTTTCTAAATAAACTGCGTGGTTCAGCCCAGGGCTACGGCCAGTCCAAGGGTATGAACACCTACCATGAAGTCCGTGTTTAGCTGAAAAAAGTCTCTGACCAATGTCAGAGGAATGTCAGCCGTACAAAAAAAAAACACCCACCATGGAGTAATATACTAGGTACCATGTACTACTTAGGTATATTTTTTTGTTATTTGTTTGCTTTTGACTCTATTTTAGGTCAGTGATTCACATAGAATCTTCCCGAAAATCTTATGACCAATAAAAAATATTTTCAGGTAGGTACTGAGTATTTTTCATGCCTTGTGGGAGACTATTATCTATGTGAGAGAGTATAGTTGTAAGCCATACATCTCTGCAGGATGGGGCTGTCAGAGTACTTATACTGCAGATTTTGTGTAGAGGAAGAGGAAACAACGATTCACGTCCTGCGATTGTGTTGCACACTAGGAACAGGGCAACGGGCAGCTATCAGCTGACTACTGTCTTTATAGGTATTATTATTCTGTTCTGTGCTACTGACGAAGTTCAATTGCCAGGCCCCAGGATAGTGGATTTCTTCAAGAGGGCCCGTCTGGAGGAGGCACTACGTCAGTTTTAATTATTTTCTCTATGGAGGCACTATAAACAGCAAGAGTTAGCTACCAAAGATCTTGACAGGTCGCAGTGGCTGTTGGGCTGGATGGTCCAACCCCTTTATTTCGAATCAATTTGATTTGATTACATAGTTGCAAGCCAAGCATCTGAAGCCTACCACTGCTAAAATGTGCGACCGCTCAGCGAGACTTTTTCACAGAAAATACTGTAATGCCACTAAAAGCAATTCACTCGCCTTTAATTATTCAGTCAATTGCAGAATCAATAAGTAGACATAGAAAACTATAATAAATGCACGCTTTCCTGCCACTAATCCAAATTTAATGGATTCACAAAAACTAAATAAGTTAAATACTGCATGCATAATTATCTGAAGGAAGGATTGAACCGTTTATTGATAACTAGAAAACGCTTATCAAACTTGGACCAATTCTATTGTTAACTATGATAGCGTGAACACTAAAATGCAAATCATTACTTACATAATGATGCACTCCGCTGCATATTCAATACATTATACCGCATGTGACGTAACACGCACTTGAAATTGAATCATTTTATTTAAAGACGAATATAAAGTCACGTTTTTATCCTTTATGGGGGGGACAGAGCGTCAATGTACTGATACTGAGGCTACTGATGATGTTAAGTTTCAGACTTACTATGGCTTAATCAGTTTTCTTTTACCCTTTACCGGCTGTAAGGGACAGCGTTCAGTTCAGTGTTCAGTCAACGAAACTGAACATTTCACATTCTATCAGGACAAAAAAAATACTTTCCCATACTTTAAATGACCACCTCAATTGATCAAACAATTGTATGGGAAAATCAATTTCATATGTTAGGTTTATACACAATAAAATACTCTTACATCTCCATTACTTATAAACTGATAGAAAATACAATTAATTATACATGAATATTATCGGTATGCAATGCGTAGTGAAGTGAATATGTTGAAATAAAACTACCTATGTTGAAATGCTATTGATTTAAGTAACAGCCATCATGGTAATAGAGATGGAAAGTGGTCGGAGTAGTTCGCTGGATCATAGGAGCTCACACGTGCTTGGCCTCATTATGAAGTCAGTTGCTAGGGAAATTCTGTAGGAAAGAAGTATTTTTCGCATCTGTACTTTTGTGCCTTCAAATATATACATGATTATTGGGTCACATCTGATCACAGGGTATTTAAATTTTCATCATCATCATATCTAAATATCGGATTTGATAATCATGAACTTAAAAAAAACAGATAACTTAACGTGACGTTAGACCAACGTCTCAGGCATTTCAAATCAATTTGACAAGAGTGCTCTTGAATTTTTCTAATTTGAGGAAGGAACAAAGTTTATTTAAAAATGTGGTTTTCTCGAATTGGCAGCCCTGGCTTGTCGAATTTATCGACAAAAAATCCCATAGTAAAATGTCCATTATTATGTTGTACCTACTCGGTTAAAGGTCATTTAGTTCATTTGCGTGGGCGGTATGCGCATGAGACCTTATTCTGCGTAGACGCACGCGTTGATGCACTGATGGATCGCTCACGACTCTATGTACACGATTCTACTAGCAGAGTTCGAGCATTTTTATTGCAGTAAAATATTGAATTGACAAGTCAGATAATTTTGCTTCAATTCATACTCGTATATAGTGAAGTGACTCGCTTGGTGTGGTGACATGCCACAGCTAGTTTTGTTGTTAGATTTGTACTAATAAAAGGCCCTTACCTACACCACGAATTTATAATTTTGCGAGCTATAAAAGCATAGAATCTTCTAACTGTACCTCTTCACATGCACGAAAAGGTTTATTTTTGATGGCACAAGGTTTTCGACTGACAAATCGTCACTATAGCCATACAATCGTCATTACAGTCTTTCAGTAATGCTCCTCAAAATGATTAAGTCGTTGACATTCTACCAACCCCGTACAATATGTCTTGTCTTGTCCCACTGCTGGTCAAAGGCCTCTGTCCGGTCTCTCCACGACTCTCTGTCCTGTGCTTCTTCCAGCCAGTAGTCGTCGAGAAGGCGCAAGGTATGAAGGCATGATTTAATGTAGTATGTATTATCACGTGCCTCCACAATGACCAGACTTCAGTTTGATACGCCTCATGAAGCATAAAAACACTACAAAAGCAGAAACAAGATGATTACAATTACATAAGTAGAATTGGAGCCTTGGGCGTGTACCGGTTGTGTTGCCAACATAATACATTCCCAAAGTCAATCAGTACGGAATAGTGGCACATGCCTTACTTGTCAATGTGGGCGGTGGTTTGGAGCTACCTCACGAACAGTAGCTAAGTACATGAATATACACGGTGTCTCAAGAACAACTTGACACATTTTGTAGTATTTTTTTATGAAAAAATGTTGCAATACAAAAATCTACTAATCTATGAATGATTTTTTTAGAGTGATAATTTTGATTTCAACATAACGTTTCTACAGTGAAGTTGTTTATCATCATAATTACACGGTGTTACGCATGATTGAATTTGATTAGGTTTGATAGGTAGGTAGGCCATCTAATTCATGATTCTGTCATGACAATTTCTAACAAGCTTGTCACAATCACAAGTGTAGATAAAACAGTGAAACAGAACCAAGAACTTAATATTTTACTCAATGGATTGAGTAATATACTTAGGATCGTATTTATAAAGCGATCTCAAGATTGAGAGCAATATTAAGTATGGATTTGACAGGTTGTTTTGTACTGAAATGACATTTCTGATACGAACTCAAACTCGCTGTCACTCTTGAGAGCTGATTATAAATACGGGCCTTAGCATTTACACAAGTTCGTCATAGAGCAAAATAGGCCGCCTGGCTCGCGACCACCCTCTCACCGGAGTCCGCGTCGAACAGCTTGCTGTGTCCCGTCGGTGCGTGTGAGCGGCGGTGGCGCGGCCGTGTGGGCGCGGGACGCGGCGGTGGCAGAGTACCTATATGACGAACGCCATCGTGTGTATGACTACAGTTGGCTTACTTGTTTCTGTTTACGAATTTAAAAAAATTGAAATATTTTTATTTTATTTTATTTAATGTGTGGTTTGTTTTGTATATCACTAATACATTACAGTCATGGTTTAAAGGAACACAGTACTTTTTTTTCACCCTGTATAGGAAAAGACTACTACTAATACCCCTTCCCTGAATTTATCCTTAGTCGAGACTTCTTACGTCTTTGGAGACTGCAATTCTGATTGGACGCCACACGGATCTTGGATAAAAGATTTTTGACTGATGAGTGCCTAAGCCTAATGTCTACAAATACTTCTAAATTATGTGAAATGCACATGTAATCATTACTATTAACACATTGACTGCCGTAACCAGACCTGCGATCGATGATGCTACGAATAAGAAGTTGAATTGAAAACATAGGCGCGGTCGATTACATATGGCTGATAACGCAAACCAGATTATAACAACAACTGGACCGAAACAGCGAACGAAAGCGATTACTTATTGCGTGATGGAAAATGGACAAAATCCGCTTGTTTGCTTTAGGTTTCTGAAAACCTCCATGCTGGAGTGATAACAAACATGGCTTTTCTTCCAGAACCAGCTGCATTTATTCAGACCGATATTGCTTGTTAGCCAGTAGTGGAACTCGAAGATTTCGGTATAAGTAGGTATTCCAATACCGGCGATGGGCTGCTGATTACATCAATACACAGAAATAATATCATTCATAATTCGTCAATTATTAGGCCTTTGAAGCTCAACAAAGGGTTATGTTGACGTGAATTCATGATTAATTTATAGAGTGTATTCCTTTAGGTTTATTTGTCGCCCTTTCACCATTCCATCTAATAAGATAAAAAACTGAAAAATGGAACTGTAGTACAGATTCTGCAGACAGAAGTTATAGTCAAAAGACATTCGTACCTACAAGAAATCTAGGACACAACCTCAGACGTATCATCCAGATTCACTGAGATGTAATTAATTGTATCTGAAGCAAATCGGTTTGGCGGTTTCCCAACGAATTGGATAAATTAGATTGGTCAGACGTAATCCTATAACTGTCTTATAAGATGCTATTAGTCCAGGTGCAAATTTGCACGGAAATCTCCAATTTGAATCCCAAAGTTAATTCTACGTGTAGCATGTGGTCAAGTTGTATAATCTAGTGTGAAGTCATCGTTATGCTTACTTTTTGTCTGTTTATGCGATTTGCATTTTTGAAAGTTTTGTTTGATTAACACTGTAAACACTGTAAATGTACATAAAAAATCAAGTAACTCAAAACTTTCAGCCACCCTCAGCCGTGGTGGAAGCGGTTTTTAACTTTTTAGTAAGCCGTTGATGCTCTGCCTACCGTGTAAGTGAAACAAATGTGATTGTATTACACGTATGTATGTTTTATTCTATAATAAAATAATCTTCTACATATAAGTACATAAACAATATAGTAGAGTGTGAAAATTGTCATCTTCCATGCTGAACTGGGAGTGATAGAAAAACATAGAATGTGCCAGCTGCATTTCCTCCCGGGCATGCTGTAAAAACCAGCTAAGGGATTCGAGGGTTTCAGTGTATTGCAATTTAGGCGATGGACTGACAACCTGTCACTATAGCAATACACATTTCAGTCTAAAATTGCCCTCAAAACTTGTCAGACGTGGCGAAACGACGTTTTCTTTGGTCGTTTTCGCTCTGCCTACCTAATTCGGGATATAGGCGTGATTATATGTATGTATTTACGTAGTAGTTTTTTTTTCTTTCCTTTATTTCACTTCGAAATATTTTCAGCCCATTTTATGGACGTCATATTGTTTTGGCAGGTCTATACTATTAATTACTTTCTAATACCTATTTTTTATATCGACTTCTACATTCAACATGAGTTAGTACATATAAAAAACATCTTCAGGTAGGCTTTCACAACGGTAAATAAAAACCTAATCCAATTCCTATGTCTAGATTATTACCTAATATTATACATCCTTGTAATAATAAATTATGTTATATAAAAATTTTGCGGTTTCGTGACTATTAATGATGAATATTGAGTGTTAAATTTGATTAATTTATTAAACAAATAAAATTTTGTGATGTCCTGTTTGCAAGATTCCCAGTTTTACCAGTTTTCCTTGAATAACACAGACAAATACAGATCAAATGGATTAGCAAATCTTACTTTACTTACTCTTGAATTTTATTGTTTCATTTTGTTGCGTTGACAAGAAGAAATAGGTGTAAGTACTATAAATACACTTAAAATTTTAATTACATAACAGGTGTTATAAAAAAAACGTAATCATCAATAGAAACATTCTCTACATAACATACACAATATTTACCTTTCCTCATAATTAGTCGAAAAGTATTTCTAACGAGAGAACACCTGTTAACAAACTTAGGCTCGTATTTATAAAGCGATCTCAAGTTTGAGACCAATATTAAGTGTGGATTTGACAGGCCGTTTTGTACTGAAATGACATTTCTGATTCAAACTCAAACTCCCTGTCACTCTTGAGAGATGATTATAAATACGGGACTATATGCCCTCATTATATCCATCTGTTTCCTAATCACTAATCATTGTAATCATCGAGAGTATCTTTACTGGTGCGTTTAATTAACTGCTAAACATTTTATTAGGCACGTCATGTGTCACAGGCTTATGCGCAATGTAAATGATTTTTTTAAATATAAAAACATGCAAATGTATAATATAATCCGATGTCAAGTTATATGTTTTATATAATATTAACGTTACTCATTACGATGGACAAGAAAAACAAATCGTAAATCAGAAACTAAACTATTATGAAGCTGAATTAGGCACCTACCAACTTCTTCATTTATCACAAACAAATACAAAATACACAAATCCATCATTCGCATTTACCTACCTACTCTAGCTATAGTT
Organism: Scrobipalpa atriplicella; assembly: GCA_029255725.1. Lineage (NCBI taxonomy): Eukaryota > Metazoa > Arthropoda > Insecta > Lepidoptera > Gelechiidae > Scrobipalpa > Scrobipalpa atriplicella. The sequence continues at coordinate 102,972 of JARACY010000054.1, forward strand.
TAAATTATTTTTGATTGTTTTTAGGTTTTCACTGTACAAGGTTACTCCGGACCCAAATTAAAATCGCACGGGTGAAGATTGGACTCATCAGGCATTTCGCGTGTTTTGTCAAAGCCTCTCTTAAATCCACGATTAAGGATTCGAAACGCAAAAACACAAGTGAATCAAATAGTTCTTCTGTCGGTCTTTTAATTAACAAATACCGTTTACCGAATTATCGATACATTAAAGATTGGGTGGACAAACGATTCCCCGAAATCAAAATGAAGATCTTTTAAATATAATGCATGCCAATAATATTTGGCTTTAAATAAAAGATATTCGAATACTTAGTCGATAACATTTGAATGAAAATGCATTTTAAATAAATATCAGATAAGCAAGATATTATTATTTTAATGTAGAGCATTCGTCCGTAAGGTATGCTTTGAAATGATTGATGTCGTCAATTTAAATAATTATGATATTTATATGACAGCTCCACATTACAGCTCCTTATTCGATGATCCTCTTAACATTCAAACTACGAAAACAAATAAAAATATTAGAGTTCTCATAAATTTTGCTTCTGAATATGTAATCGTAATAATTTGTTTGTTTGAAATAAAGATAAAAATATGGAAGCATTGGACCATGGTGACTGAATTTTATGTGTACCTAGGCATTGTGTATGGTCCTTGTTACTACCATGATCGAAGACATCGTAGATCGACTGCTCGGTGTGCCTTCCGAAGCATTGACAAAGAATGGTCAGTACCTAGGTACCTACTAAGTACTTAGGTATCATCTTACTTGTCATACAATCCGGTTATTTTTCATGCAGTATCAGGCAGTAGCTAAATGCAAATCGTGTGTTTCACTACTTTATTACTCGTATATTAAGGCGTAAAATTGTAACTATTTATGTTCTCTAAGATGCTTCGTAGCTCCTGCATCTTTCACTAGAGCAATGATGTTTTTACATACGAAATGTTTTGCTTCTTACCTACATCTAGGCGTATCTGCTACGATCTGTAATGTAGAGTAGACTGTAGACTCTTTATAAAAATAGTCACAGACACCAGTATTAACGCATTTTTATGTAGTTATTAAATATTTTTGTTATTATTTTATGGAACAAAAATAAAAAGAAGATGCGATGAATGCACGTAGCATTTAGAGTCCGTCTTTTTTATTCTAGAGTTCGTAGAGTCCATGCTGGAAATAGGAATGGGAAACGATAAAAAGCACGAAAAAATAATATGGTTATGCTTCAATTTAAACGTAAGTAAAATAATAGATAAATAGATAGATGAACTCTTTACAATTAAAGAAACTTGAAAATTAAATTTGCGCAAAGACGACGTTATCGCTTTAAGCGATCTTTTCCAGACAACATTGCATGCCAGAAAGAAATATTTAAAACAAAGTAAGTAGCTGCGGCAACAACAACAAACAGAATACTACTAATACACTAAACTAACCTAAAACTTAAGAACTACAAAAGCAAAAATACCATGAGGAAAAAACATGGTTTTGCTGTATTATTGTGTAGTATGTATAAATAGGAAACACAATCATAAAGTTAAATTATCGGTTAAAAATTGCTTTGAAATTTTGCATTGAATTGTTGCAAAAATTTATCACAAGAATAAATTAAGTAATGTAATGAAATAGTGAAAACCTTATTCTTAAACAATTGTATTTATATTGGCATTAAAACACCGTTTGGCTATTCTGGAAACAAGTCTACATAATTAATCTGAAGCCACAGTTGGAGGGTAATTGCATTGTTTGTAATCTATACGTAATTTAAGTACTAAACGTCCCGCGGTGTTCCCTTACTTTCAATAAATTTCATGAATTTTTCATAGCCTTCGCTGTTGACTCGGATATTTATGCCCCACGCCATATTGCTTGCATTTAAATTGCATTTTAGTAATCGGCAATTTAATAGACAATTACTCTGTAGCGCATTAATACCTATTGTAATACCTATTATGTGCTGTGTTTATTGGACCGCCCAAGATATGCCCTAACGTTATGCAAGGTAATTTGTCAGTATTTTTTTTCTAATGCCTCAAATTTTAATGTTTCTTAAATAATAATAAATATGCAATATGTTTATGGAGGAATATACACAATGCTACCGATTTGTACAGAGCATGACTTATCTAAATCTTAACCAAAATTGCGGTCCCTCTCTATTCTCTCAGGATAGACAATGACAAGTGACCATTTTAGTCAAGATTTAGTGATTTTGTGCGTATACGAATCGATAATTTTTTTTAAAATAATAAGCCAGTTGCGATGCGGTTGTTATCAGCTCTAGCTAATACGAGAGTTGACAGTCTATAATATCGAAAAATAAGTTTGATCACAATCGTTTATGATAGGAGAGACGCGGTGGGAGTACGCATTTGGAAACTGGACCCCGCAGATTTTAGAATTTAAATTACAATTTTATGGATCCTAACGCTGGGACAATGATCAAGTTAAGTAAAACTGTTGTTTTCAGTTTTATTATTAATGTTTCGTGTTGCAGATTTCAAGAGTCGGGAAGCGACTTTAGAAAGTTGCTGTACGTCAAAAAAAACTCGCAGGTGCATTTTGTTAGCCGCAGGACAGATAAAATCGCCAATTAAAGGAAAAAGTGACCACAATATTGTTTAATGATTGTCAATTTTTTGATTCGATTAAATACAGTTAGGCACGCCGTCTGTCACACTGATAGAGACTATCGGTTCTAGCGCAGTAAATTTTAGATCCTAGAACTTTGACATTTCAATCAATAGAATATATTTGTCTATGATAAAACCTAATATAGAAAACTTTTGTGGCTTCTTTAATATAAAAAAAAAACCTAATTGACAAACTATGAAAATTTTTGTTCCTTATTCCATAACTGTAGGCCTAAGCTAGAAATAGACGAATAGAAAATTTATTTCTTTAGCTTATTTTATTTTTAAAGTAAATAACTAGAATACTCTTGTTGAAGTGCCATGAAAATACAAAGAAACAACCACGAAGAACGCCCAGTACCATATGTAAGTACTTTCCCTATTCAAATGAAATAACATTATTCAAATAAATGTTATTTACACCGGGAATCAAATTCACAGGTTGATAGGTTAGGTTTTCTCATTTGACCAACTTACTTTTACGATTTCATAAACCCATTTCACTCAGGGTTATTCAATTTGACGTTTGGGGACAAGAATGACCGTAATCACTAAGTGTTGTCAAGGACTTCAAAGAAATCTTAATTCGAAAATGTCAATTTGGGAAAAGAACCTGTAAATCCCGATAACCCCGTTACGCTTCGGTGTGACAGGCAGCTGTTCGGAGAGTCGTAATTCGGAATCATGTTGGAGACAAATGTCAGTTATTACACTTAAAGGTTTCACGGTGCTTGAACCAAACTGTGCAATTTTGGAAAACTTGTTTACATGATTCATTCATGGTATCATTTCGTCATGGCAAGGTGTTTAGTGTTGTTTACTGATACCGACGGCCAGTGCAGAAATTACTTTATTTCGTGAATATTTTTCATTTCCTTCTCCTGACAAGACGGATTACTACATTAGTTTACTCATTGCCTAATTTTTTTTTAATTTTTGAGTACCTTTTCTGAAGTTTCGTGGCTGGGTTAGCAAGAACTATGAATGAAATAATAACATACGTACTGAAAAAACTCGTACGTTGATTACGTTCAGGAAAACTTTGTGGAAACCCGTTCAGCTCAGCTGCTTTTGGTCTGAAAAGGCAACAAACGGACAGACATATATGTTATGTAGCTATAATTTTATAATGGATAAATTTTACTTATAGTTCTTGTCTTTTAAGTCGAGTTCAAATAAAAAAAGGGATTTTCTCAATTCGTCTCTATGTTTTTTGTATGTATGTTACATAATTCATAGCGCTCTTTGTTTTATACTTACTTACAAGTTATTTACTTCCATTACTCTACCCAAAAGTGCGTGCCTTGGTAGTAGAAAATGAAGCTCTGTTTATTAGTAGACTCTTGTTCTATTGTTTTTCTTATTTCATTCTTTATGAAATGTTTGTAATTTTGTACCAGTTGAATTTTAATTACTGACAAAAAATTCTAAACGCAAAATCAAGACCTCCATACCCTAAATAAAGACAGTCAGAACTAATTACAAGATTATTAGAGATTTCTCGACTTTTTCCCTCAGTCGGTTTGAAGGGTAGCAGTCGAGCCACGTGCCGCCGTAACCAGCAGATGTGCCGTGACACCTGCCCTCACCATCTACCATCACTTTCTATCCAGTAATTTGTGAATAAGTCTATCCCGCTCTGATGAACTTATTTTTATATAATTTATACAAAGTGACGGTAACTAGAATGGACCTTGAGGTGATTAAAATGACCGGTACATAATTGGAGTTATTAATTACTTTGCTACAGGTTCCTTTGTGACAATGCAAGAAAAACATGTCATAAAACAAAGAAAGCAATGTTTTTTTGATAATTAAACTCACAAAATAACGCTTAGGTATATCTGATACGGGGCACACAGAGCGTCAACGACCACGAGTTTACAAAATTAGTGTTTTGCTACAATTGGCAAATTTTTGAAGTAATTTTATACAGCGTATTATTTTGAACAAAAAATTGCATAAAATACTTTTTACGTATTTTTTTCTCATGATAATGTATTTCATCTCAAATACCCAGCATCTCAAATACCCAGCATACCCATTTTTTTTGTTAGTTATTAGCCTTACTTCTTGCTACGTATTTATTAACGGGAAAAATGCTAAGATTACCTAGAAATCAAAATTTTAGGGCCGTATTTATAATCAGCTCTCAAGAGTGACAGCGAATTTGAGTTCGTATCAGAAATGTAATTTCAGTACAAAACGACCTGTCAAATCCATACTTGATATTGCTATCAATCTTGAGATCGCTTCATAAATACGAGCCTTAGAATGTCAACTAAGTAAAAGCTTATTGAGTTATAAATAAAAACAATAATTCCAGGGAAAACCAAAAGAGATAAAAATGCGTCGTTAATATCTACATGGTCCTAAACTTTGCAGGAATTCACGATTCGGTACGTACTTACAAAGTAATTATTTTTTAATTAGATATATTTGGCGGATTTCGGAGATCGGAACAGGTATTGCCAGTGATCGACCGCCCTTTAGAACAGGTATGTAGTCAGCTAAAAAGGGAAGTGTACCTTATGTATGAAGTTTCTTATTATCCCATTGGGCGCTTTTCCACTAGACGTCACGTCAACGGCAACAGCGACGGCACGGCGACGATCACGTGACAATATCTATGGGAATCGATGACATGCCGTGACGGTGCCGTGCCGGCAAGTGGAAAAGCGTGTCATATAATTTCATTGATTTTCATACATTATCTCACCTAAGATATCGTCGACGGTACCGTGCCGTCGCCGTTGCCGTTGACGTGCCGTCTAGTGGAAAAGCGCCCATTTTCTACGGGTTTTCCTGAAAGTACGGCAAAATTATATAAGTATTTTCTGGAATAGCTCTCCCAACAGTTGGTGCGCCAAGAAAATACATTGAATTTGAAAGTCTTCAGCCTCAATGTATAATGAAAGTGCACGCTGAATATATAAAAGAAAATTTTACAGTAAGGCTCTCTCACTATAATATTTTCAAAGGGTTTTCCCAAAATGCGTTGTACACTTTTTTATGAGTCAAACACCAAGAAAGTACATTACACACAAAATGTTTTTCAGCAACTCTCTATCCAATGTGCTTATTATAAATTTTCTGTTAAAATAATGTCGATGTAATTCCATTTAATTAATTTTATTTCCATTATTTATTAAATTATTCCACTTTTTATTCGGAAAGCTCTGAATCGTCAGCTATTTATTAGAGTGAAGTCAAGATTTAGAACTTTCCGAAAAAAAAGCTCATTCTGTTTTGAGAAAGGTAACTTTAGTTTTCTGCTCGTGGTAAAATAAACAAGAAAAGTCTTTTTAAAGGATGGAAAATGTTTTCTCCCACATTCATATCAGGTCAGGTGCATGTCAGATTCGAAAAACCGGACATAATCTTAGCTCATGTCATGTGCGACAATCTTAGCTCCGTGCCTGTGCGCAAACTCGTCCGCTCTTGCGCACGCGCAGGTGCAACTGTTATTCCATTTTTAATACAGATGTCGCGTGCGCCTCCTTTTTACCCGACGACGCTCCATTATAATTAAAGAATATTATTTTCTCGTAAACCAGGAGCGTTCGGCGCTGCTCGCGACCGCCACGCGCCTTCGATGAGGGCTATTCGGCGTTGCAAATGGCACGACTTTACTCATACAGGTGTTAATACAATTGCGTGCTCAGGGGTGTATTTTTTTTCATACCGACACTCATGATCACATGAAAAAATTTGTAAAAATATCCTACTTACTCGATTTTTTTTTATCACCACATACAATTTGTCTGATCAAAGCGAAGTGGTCATTTCGCATGAGAAAATACTTAATTTCTTTTTGAGTAGAATTTATTTCAATATTTTGATGTGATCCTTACCAAAACACCTTCTAATCTAAGCTCTACCTCATAAGTCCATATCGGTTATTTTCTATCAAGAATGAGAAAACAAAAGGGGACGGCAATGATTTTAGTTGTATTTAAGTCGTGCTTTTACCGAATCGCCCTCAAATATTCGCATTTTGAGAGAAACGGTACTTTCCGATGTTTTTAAATTACGATTATTTCTTTATCAGCGCTTAATTGTAAATGAAAACGAGTCGGGTTGCTGTAAAATGGGATTGGCACGTATCATCTTGAAAACATTGCGTTTTATAATTTTTCGATTCGGTTTTTACGACGTGGCTCTACTTATTCGGTGCGTTTGTGATTCGTTGTGTATGTTAATAAACTTACTGTGGTTTTTTTTTTGTAGCATTGTTGTCATATTTATTTGTATTTTGACAGACAAATAAACCTTCAATTTACAGGGTATTAGTTTTAGGGCAAATAAGTATGTACGTAGTCATGGTTCAGTCAAGGATGTAAAGTAACTAAGTGAGTGACGAAGAAGTATTTTTGAATCACTCGAATCAATTTCGCATGCAAAAAACTAACAGACGCATGGTAATTATATGATTATATCATGAGAAAGTTACCTACTCTTTCGTATGCGCATTAGAGTTCGAGTGATTCAAAAACACTGCTCCTGTAACTTTCCTTATGGGACGGAAAAAACAGTTTGGACTTCTTATACAAGTTAATCAGCTGATTAAATTTTGTATGGGAGTTCAAAAACACAACTCTGGAGCCGTATTTTTGAACCACTCGAACGCTAATGCGCATACGAAAGAGCCACATTCGCATGCAAAATTCCAAAATCACTATTTTTGAACATTCATACGTATACGAATCCTGCAACGAGTGGTCTAAACCACTCGTTGTATTTTCTACTACTCGAAACTCAAGTACTCTGTGGTCGCGGAAGTGAGACAGACAATCATTTGACAAGTGACACTTTAACTTTTTAATTTACTTGAATTTACGTTCCGTTTCTCTGCGATTCATTACCGGTTTTTGTAATCAAAGATTTTTGTTAGTGGCGGTGGTGGTATAGTAGGTATATTTCTGCGTAGAAAGGAAACAAGTTATGGGATTAGACTTTATTGGCAACACAGATTTCTACTGATTCAAAAATACGTAAAAACGTGTGTGATAGAAATTAATTTCGTGCACGAAGGAATTTCGTATGCGCTTTCAGTTTTCGATTCGAACGGTTCAAAAATGCGACTCCTGAACTAAGTACCTACTAAAACTTGGATCTCTTTTGAGGTTAGATTCTCAAACGTCATTGATTTAAATATGGAACAAACTCACGTTTTCCTGCGCAGTAGATACATACGCCGGGGGCCGTATCCGCCTACCATTGTACCTCACAATGCCTCATACCTCACGCTAACGAGCCCTCCAAGCCAACCAGACGCATTTGTAAAAACACCAATAACTGGTCCATTTCGGCATATTGTTTTGACATATAATAAATATTTGTAAGATTACGCTGCAAGAGATTGCGGGGCTGATTTTCGAATCGGTCGGTCGTTTCCTTTTGTTCGGAGTGAGGCTATTGTTTCTGTGAGGATGTGCGGTGGGCGTCCGGTCTGCGCAATGCTGCCATATAAGAAAATTATCTAGAAATTTTGTATTTTCGGTGTTATTTGAATAATTACAAGGCCTCCACCTCAAGAATTCCCTGACGATGGATCTGTTTCCAGAACATTATAACCTGGGCCTTTTAAAGACAAGAGTGGATATGGATCGTGCCATGGCTACACTGTGACACAAAATTATTGACAAAAATGTGGGCGCCACTTTCTCTGCCCAGGCAGCTTTAATTTGGCAACACATTGATAGTTTTGTATGAAAAATGAGATGATGCCACTTGAAATAATTTTAGTTCCATTTCAAAAGTTTTGTATCGCAGTATAATTTTAATTCAGCCCGATCTGGCAACACTGTATGCGCTTGCGCAGGACCGTATTACACCCGGCAGCCACTACCAGCTGGATTTGAAGCTTATCGCCGATATATCTACGATCCGATACTCTTTGTGCTTCCCATTCAGTTGCTATTTTATTGTACGAAGTATATCCTGAAAGTAATTGAGATTTTGGTTTCTTTACTGCTTATTTTTAAATACATTTTTGACTGTTGTACCATTAACGTTTAAATTTCAGCGTCATTAACTACAAAATCTGGGTGCAAAATATAAACTTGTGTTCCCACAAGATTCAACGCAGAAAATACCATACGAAATTATGATGAAATTCAAACTTACATAATTCCAACTCAGACAATATTGTAAGGAACATACCCACCGCAAATGAAAGCAAATCAGCGCTTAAGTCTTGTGCCGGCAGCGTCTACGTACAGGTCTTCGCACGTCTCGCAAATTGTAGGGTACACCCCCAGTTAGCGCCTCGTAGGTGTCAAGATTGCCATAATTTGCACCCTGGACACCCCGCAGCGGCTTTCGTCACGTGTACCGTCTAAATACCTTTTATTACCGAGGAAACGTACTGATTTACATTGAAAATAAAAGTCTGTATCTCAGAAGGTGTTAAAACGTGAGATAAGAGATATGCGAGTTGAATGGCTTGTTTGGAAATATTTGATGCATGTTTCCTCTTGAGAACCACTGAGAATATTTCGCTGGTATGTGAATTTAACTCTACATGTTTTGTTACTTGGACGATTTCTGAGGGAGTAGAGTAGGTAGGTAACTGAAAAAGAAAAGCCTAGCAGCAACAAAATTATTCAAAAGGATTAGGTACTGACACAAAAGCAAAGCTGGATGAAAAACACCTAGAGTTACATAAAGGCATCGTGTAAACAGTAACTTTCTTCGGAATGATACATTTCATATTTCTGGTATTGACGGCGGCGGATCAGACTCTAGTCTCAACTCTTATACATCCTGTCGGCGCCTGCATTATCAAGCCTTACCTGGGAATGGATATCTAGAATAGGTAACATAAACAATAGTATTGGGTATCTATCTACAACTACGAAGTAACAATTTATGAGCCATGACATGAATACGACGAGGATTTGAAATAAAAATCTATAAAAATAACATTTTGAATTGATTTTGACAAAGAACATGTTTCGAGGATAATTTTGTTAATGATTGTGTCACACTTAATCTTAAACTAATCTGCAAAGCTGATTTCAAATCATTACTTGAGTCCACTGCAACAAAAAATAAATAAGAATGGTTGTTTAACAATTCCGTTTCTCATTGTAATCCGAAAGTATTTAAGTCCAAACTAATCTTCGTAGAATGAGTTGTTTACGCCGTAAGCTGTAAAAAACTTCATTTCACTCGTTGATTTATTAAGATTAATGATAATGAAAAGGGCTCAACAATGGAAGCACGTCTTGATCCCAACGAAGATCATGCAAATTTGAAACAGAATAAGCATGCGCTAGTAAATTATTCAACGATTAAAGACATCATTGACTAAGACTGAGATTTCTGTTCGTAAGGTAAACAGATTAAATCTCATTCAATCGCAGAACGTGCTTTGAAAGCGAATGAATTCAGATTCCAAGTAGATTAAAGTCAATTCCGAAACATCCTCAATGGCAACCCACGCGTCCTCTTCTCATTGATATTTAAAGCATCTTTTTAAACTTTGGCGTGTCTGTGAAGAGAGCCTTTTTGCTCATTTGTCAAACGAATAAACATTAAATCGAATTTAATAACTACGAAATTATGAATTATGTTTTTGACGATCACATTCAATTGTATTCTGATGTTAGAAACGAAATACTTTACTAACGAGCTCTGAAAGGTTCATAAAAATATGTCACATGGATTTAGTTTCCAGAGGTGAGTTTCTTCACACATTGATAAGCCGTTTTGACTTTGAGATTTCTCTAAGCATCGGCCATAAATTGTGAGACATCAATATTGTATGATGAGATTAATGCCCATGTTCGGCGGACCATTAGAGGCTGTATAATCCCATTGTGTTTTTTCTCCCACTTTGAGATCGGTTTCAAAGCCGCCAAATTGACGTCAACTCGTCAGAAGAAACTGTTAGAAAGTGATGAATATATTTATAATAATCTCGCTTCATCCCGATTCACGATCGTCAAGTGTAACGATGGTTATAATAACTCGTTATTCATCATCTGTAGTGATTACAATTCGTTTATTGTCTAAAACAATGACGGTGTTCTGTAATCCAATGTCCATTCGGTATTAATTGAGATTTATTTTTCGAGCTGTAGCAATTGCTTTCATATTTTAATTCTCATGGAGGTTGTCAAAACGTCTGGCGTAAGGCGGCGGGTGACATGGCGGGCGTATGGAGGTTCTGCTTTAATGCTCACAGGTCGGCCCTTGGCCATCCTTCATATCGCAGTCATGAATGGACTGCCGCGGCGAGCGACGACACCAACTCAGATTTATGTCCTTGTAACATAGCGGCTTCTGCAAATGGACGAGTTCTCACCACTCGAGAGTCAATCCTTTGAATTTATTAGTCCATAGCCAACTGACTTATGCAAGACCCTTTAATATACCGGGTTATTGTTTGATGGCTGATTTATGTGGAGCGAGAGCGATGCTTGTGTTTTAGTTTGTTAGCGAGGTAGCTCCCATTCAATTTAGGTTGAATGAGCTGAGAAATGGGATGACCCTTTATATTAAATGTTTGAAGGTGTGTGGCAATTGGCGGTTACATTTTAAGGTCCAAGTTTTTTTTAAGCGGGAGCCAAGGAAACCGTAGTTAATAGATTTCTCGGTCTTTATTTAAATTGAACGAGCATAACCGTCATTGCTTCTTTTATCACTGCTTGAATTACGACACACGTTAAATTTTATTAAGTCATAATTTTGGGCGGAACGAAACGTACCTCAAATTTAATTCAAAATTCGAATATCTTAATAACGTCTTCGATACCAACTTACGCAGTTAATGATTAAATTCTCCAGTAATGTTCATATTTGTATGATACAATTATCTCAGCCATTACATCTGTAATGGTATTAATTTTCTCGATATTCGATATCATGTTCTACCATCTTGCTACCGGAGAAATGCTTAATGTGAAGTTACAGGATATTATTTTCGGTTTTATAGATAAAAGATACGCGGGTTATTATGGGATTTTATTACTTTAATGGTCTGTCACGGTGTCGCTTACATGATGTTGGAAAGTTATGGGTATAGGTTGTTCTATTATTCAATCATTATGAATATTGCATGATGTATTATTTCACTCGACTTGGACTTCTAACATGCTTAGTCCTTGAATTTCTGGTTCAATACTTCACGAAGATAGAGTCAAATATATAGGAAACAATATCATTGAGAAGATGCCAATGCTATCGGGATTGCAAAATTGAGTTTTCAGTAGTTTATCAAGAGTATTTTATTTTATTTTATTGTAAATAGGAACACCAATATCTTTTAAATTAAACATTACATTAGGCTTATATCATAACTTAAAATAACTAATTTAAAAGACAATTATAGGTGTACACATCATTCTAAGAAATACAACAGTATGAAAATTTAGTTGTTCTACCTATTTTAGTTTATAACTAGATGTAATCTTACATTAATTGAGATCAAGTTATATAGGTACTTAATAAGAAATAATATTAGTTATAATTGAAAAGAAAATTTTAAAATTAAACTTAATTAGCAAATTAAAAATGAAAATGAATTAAGGCTTAACAAGCTTTCGAATATCAAAAGAATGTAGGTATGTACAGTAGGCTGCAAAATTGCATACCTAGTGCCACCGCAAACGATTGAAGTTTTTACAAAAGTGTGTAATGATTTTAATAAAATTGTCCCAAAATATTGTAGTACTTAGTTAAGACACATCAGAATCTTCAATAAATATTTTAATAGCTACATAGATTTTCAAGAAAACTTCAATCGTTTGAGGTGGTACAAGGTATGCACTTTTGCAGCCTACTGTACTTTCTTTACATATTTTTAAAATATTAAGCTATTTAATTTCAGGCGTTGTATTATAAAATAAGATAAACCAACAATGTTTTTCATATTAAACACAAGTGCACACACACACATGTAACAAATGGTGTTTCTTATGGACAAATAGCTTCTCTCTCATAATAAATGGCCATGAATGATGACATTTGCTGCAAGCGACTTTCTGTTTTGCTTTTAGGCAACTTACATTTCAAAGCAATGATTAAAGCAGCACCTTTGCCTACATCATGCTTTGCGTGAAGCATCATGCTGTATAGATAATTTTACACAATTTGTCATTTTCTGTTAATTGTAGGTACAGTCAGGAGTACGATTATCTGACCCTAGCAAGAACTGTGCATAGTAAGAACTGTGCAAGAGCTAGGGTCAGATAACCGTACTCCTGACTGTACATATCACAAAAATCAGACAAATCTGACAAAAATATCTTTGCCTGCTCCGTGTGAGACCGTGGAGGCCGTAAGCATGTAGGTTTTTGTTTACAGAATTAAATATTTTCGTTTCGCGTGGTAGAAAGGCAATTGGAACCTCTGGCTATATGCTAGTAATGATAAACAAGTGAGTGAACTACTGAAGAACGTTATAATCCGATGATAGCCGTGAAGGTATTCCATTACTGGCCATCACCTCAGGACAATGCAATCGCACGGGGGCACTGAGATTGAGACGACACAGGATTGCGCTTCAGCCGCGGGCATCCTGTACACTCAACTACGGGGGGCTCTACTTTTAAGTGTTTTTAGTACTTACCGTGCTGCTTATTTGAGGTTGATTTGTGTACCTACAGACCGCGGTTGTTCTGTTTAGTTGGTAATCCAAGGTTGCAGGTTCAAATTCCAAGACAAGTTGAATTGTTGAGGGCATACCTACTTAATATTTTTGTGCCTGGATTTTTCAATTTTCTAAGCAATATACATAATGTTTCAATAAATATTTTCATAGCAAAATACTACATAGCACGCTGTGCACTTGTTGTTCAGTCCAAAACCTTCACGCGTCTAGCCGACGACTGGTATGTATGGCACGCTAATCTCGACGACGCAGCATATCGCACGGACCTACGTGTTCTAGTTTCTGTCACTGCCAAACTGATTGTATGAAATACTTACTTCTATCTTTCATTGAGAACACACTGTGCTCTTAGTTGTTCAGTACACTTCAGTCCAACATGGCTCCTTGATTATATAAACCTTCACGCGTCTAGCCGCCGGCTGGCACGCCAATCTTGACGCGGCATATCGCACGGACGCTACATGTTAGTACTATTTTGTGTCACTTCAAATGCAAAATAATACAGAAATCCAATAAAAAAAACTTTTTCATTGAGAACACACTGTACCATTCGTTGTTCAGTACACTTCAGTCCAACATGGCTCCTTGATTAAATAAACCTTCACGCGTCTAGCCGCCGGCTGGCACGCCAATCTCGACTCGACGCGGCATATCGCACGGACGCTACTTGTTCACCATAGCTGCGCCTGCGCACGAGTTCCATTTGCTATCGAAATGAGATACTCCCCATGATTCGTATTACTTTCCCACCTTTTGTTGTCATGTTTATATAGCTTTAATTTCTTATAATAACACAATCTTATTCGTATTGCAGAGAGATCCGTTATCTTGTGTTGATATACGAAATTAAGAGACAGATACGTGTGTGGAATGATATTATGGTCAATGATTTTAAGATTTTTCACGGATCGCTTATTTTTCTTCTAAGTCAGTAGAAAAAAAACGAGGTAATATTGAAATATAGGAGATGGATGGACTGTTTTTACTGAAACTCACAGCTCTTCTGAAATAACTCTCTAGATCTGTCAAACATAACAAAAACGCCCTTTTATGATGTCGTTGACGCTCTGCCTGCCCCGTAAAAAGGAATGACTCTATAATCTGAGAAACCTTTAAAAATGAAGTAAAGTAATTTTTAATATCGCGAACACCTAAGAAGCTGGATGTTTTATGGCGACTAAAGGGCCACCCATCTAGCACTGGCCAGGCCACTGTGACGGATCCTCGCCACGCCCCTCATTTGTTATACAAATTTCATCCTACCCTCAGGTGAAAACTCCATCACGAAAAAGAACAATGGGGCCTACCGCGACTCCAGAAGACAGAAGTTCTAAGTATAATACATACACGACTTTTGCCTTAATGGGGTAAGCAGAGCGTCAATGACCAAAACAAAGATCGTTCTGCCACGTCTGAATAGTTTTGAAGGTTAAGTACTTACTTATTATAGATAGATTTGTTTATTACTGTAGTTAGTAACAGGTTGTGAGTCCTTCGCCTAAATTACAAATCAGTGAAACCCTCGAAATCCTTAGCAAGCTTTTACAGCATGCCGAGGATGAGAAGCTGCTGGCACATTCTATTATGTTTTTCTCTCACTCCTGTATGGATGCATTTAATAGTTTTATTTTTTTTTGTTCATCTGCACTACTAGTCTTCACTTTGCGCAAATTCAATATGCTAGTTTCTTTCATAGCTACGAAACAGCTTAGTTAGGTTAGGTACCTATTGTTATTTTTAGTTAGGCTTTAAGTATTTTTTTAGATGTTCCAAATTCCAGACAAACTCCCTAAATTTAATAGGAATGAGGTGCTCAGAACGCGAATACGTTTCAGTACCCTAAAAAGTAAGAATAATAAAATGGGTCAGAATCATAGTGTCAGAACTACATTTTATTTCAGTACTCAAGTATCCCATGAATTTGCTAATAAATAACTTGGTTAGCTTAGGTTAGATTTTTATTTCTGATCGACAAAAGGACGCCCAAAAAGTAACAGTTCAAAGGATCCACTTTTGTTTGTATTGCTGAAACAGGGGATCATTAGTTAAACGCTCGGTGGTGCTAATAACACGTATTTGGCTGCGAATCCTGCATCAGTGGAGAGAAACCAGGCACCTTGGCCGCCGCAATCTGGTATTAAGCTATTACTTACCCTGGATCAGTTTCAACGAACAAACATCTTTGTGTTCAGTGATTTGTACGAGGATCGAGCAGGGTTGATCGTGAAAATTTGTGAACGTTTCTTTAAAACACACAACAATTTTAAGATTTTATAGATATTTACTTAGAATAAATTACGGCGTAGGCAGAGCGTCATCGTACCTTATTTCCTCACGGTCGAAAAACGGTGACACGATTTTTTTTAACTTTTACGAGATTTCCTCTCGCAAAATGTTCGTAAGGACCTATTTGCTGTTGTGACGTTGAATATTTTTTATAGGTACCAAATTGAAAAATAATATTCATTATTTTGTTATAAATACTACTTTACGACCCTATTCTTTTAGGGCTAAATAAAATGTTTCACTGATATCAAAATAGCTACCTTATCTGTTGGGTACTTAGCTGAAGAAAAAAAAATGCAAGTTTCCAAATATCAAGAAACTTTTATCAGTGTTCAATGAAAACCAACTCAACTAATATTCGATGTAGATATGCAAATATGAATGTTTGTTTTATCAAAGAAAACAAGTAATTCGGTGTATCAGAAGATCGTCCAAGTAAAGATTAATGCGTCATTTGCTATTCAAATATCCTCAGGCATATTACATTCAACACTTTATTTTACTTTATATTTTTTGCAGCTTCTAGAGAAAGAGTGAAACATAAAAATCTAAAACAAACACGGTAGATCTTTGACCATACTTATGAGATTATTCTGTACCTTTTACTTTATCCGTCCTTTTTAGGGTTCCGTAGTCAACTAGGAACCCTTATCATTTCGCCATGTCTGTATGTCTGTCTGTCCGTCTGTATGCCGCGCCCCTGTAAAAAACTCAGTTTTTTACCTATTAACATGAAATTTGGTACGAAGATAGATTATAATGACGCAAATCTGGATATGTAGAAAAACAATTCAATTGTTTTATTTTTCGACCCCTCTGATACAAGTGAAAGGGAGGCAATTTTGTACTATAGTATATTGATACCCCACGTATCGTTACACAAGTCTTTTAAAATGAAATGGAGTTTTTTTTTAAACAAAGACTCCAAAATGTTTATATCTCGAGATACTTGCCTTCAAAGTTTTAGTATTTGTCACTTTTTTGCAGTCATATAATCTTCAAAACTAAGATAAGACATACCGACAGTATCAGAATTATGTATTTTTAGCTTGGATTTGTGGTATCTAATATTTCCTATTTTTATTATTTTAAATCTGCCACGGAAATAACTTTTGTCAGGATTGTTTATTATATAAGGATTAAATAAAAAACTACAACCTATATAATATTTTAAATTTTGCCGAAAACAAAATATACAGGGTGTAAAAAAAGTACTGCGTTCCTTTAAACCACATGTTCTACTGATGATAACAAACAACTTTCCCAAAGCACAAAAATTTTAGCTCGTATTAAAAATTTGCTTTGTCCAGGGAATGTAAAAGGATTTTTTTTTTCGAAATAAAATTATTGTGCTTCGGGAAAGTTGTTTGGTATCATCAGTAGAACATTTGTGGTAAGGAACGCACTACTTTTTTTTTTACAAGCTGCATATTTTTTTCGAAGGTTGTGGGTTTATACTCCTCCTGTACGAAATTTTTGGTTTCTATATTGCATGTTTTAAGTACAACATAATTTACACTCACGTAATGCATCATTAATTATGGAAATAAGCGAATACAATTACAATTATGATTATTAAGAATCGCACTTCCAACCGTCCGTCCATTTATGGTTTACTCATTTCCGTTTTATGAATCTTGATATTGAGTATAATAGAAATGAGATTGATATTAAAATTATTCGTTATGCGTGAGTATTTATGAGATTATTTTATTAAAAAATAATTTTAGGTATCAACCCATTTTACCCTTTTAAAAAAAAATGGGGTTTTTATCATGCAATAGACGACTTGCAGGTGATAATACTCGTAGTAAGAACCTACTTTTATGAACTATATACATACATAATAAGCTTTTATCCCTAATGAGGCAGGCAGAGCAAAAACGACCTAAAGGAGGTCGTTTCGCCACGTCTGACAAGTTTTGAGGGTTATTTATTACAGATGATTATTATGTATATTGCTCTAGTGACGGGTTGTCAGCCCATCGCCTAAATTGCAATACACTGAAACCATCGAATCCCTTAGCTGGTTTTTACAGCATGCCCGGGAGGAGATGCAGCTGGCACATTCTATGTTTTTCTTTCACTCCCAATCCAGCATGGAAGTATTTAACTTTCTCAGTTTAATATTATGGTTGATTTCACGTTTTCAGTTACTATTCTGGAAGTATACGGAATAAGAATTAACATATCCAGCCGACAAGAAGCTATTAATTATCAACAGAAAATTGTGAAAGCCATTCGCCACAAAGCATTCGAATCAAGAAGGCAGAAAATCACAAGTTTGATACCTAGATCTACTACACTGAAAACTGTACAACCGACGCTGCGAAAATTTCCCAGGCAGACATTTCCGCAACATACTAAATCTATGAAAGCCTCTAAAACCAATCAACCTGCAACTACCCGAAAAATTAAGCAAATAACCAGAACCCCACAGAAAAAAAACAGATTTGTAAGAAAATCTTTTAAACCTACTGAAGCAAAATCATATAAACGTGTTACAAGTCACACTAAGGAACCTGAATCAGCCAAAACAGTAACAAAGAGAAAAACAACAACAATGGCAAAAAGAAATAGAAGGACTTTTCAACACTATACTGCCAGATATAACGAACAGAAAGCGACTATTGCAAAGATTTTTGCTAGATTCGGTCAAACAATATCGAAAAAATACGAAGCGCAGAATACCAAAGAACCATCAATAGAAATTAACTCCAGAAGTAATGAAAAAGTTCAAAGTAAATTCAATTCTACGTATCAAAAAACCCTTTCTGAAGGTCAAACAACTTTTACAGAACTAATGAAAAACAATGTTTCCGATAATTTACTCCAAATATCGTTAGCTAGTAATTTAAAGGATAAATTAGGTCAGAACATTTTTTCACAACTTCATGAACGTGAAAGTATCTGGGAGAAAGCTAAAGGTCTAGAGTATACCCAACCTGACTATAACGACTTAGTGCCTGATTACCTTTACCCCAAAGAAATAAATACCTCTCAAGTAAAATCTGGACGGCGTCTATATTTCCCAACTCACGATTTTAAAAATGATAAAGATTACATGCAACACATGATAGAATTAATGAAAGATATCGTCTACGATGCCCAGGATAGATTGAAAGCGTTGAACTCTATTTTAGAGAGATACGCCGGTAATGTCCGTTTTCAAATAGGTTATACGTTTCCCGTCATGGAGGCATTATGTTATGACATAAGGCTGTTGTGGACCAATCTGCGAAGAAATTTCTATTGGGCCCATTGGAGGAACTTCAAAGGGCATATGCCAGCTCACACCGCGAGAGTGTCAAGGAATATTATATACTACACGCATGTCTTTCAGAAATATATCGACATAACCTATATTGTAGAGCAAGTAAGTGACAAATATGAGTCACATTTACAGTATAAGAGGAAAATTGTAGAATTTTATGCAACTAGTACCACGGAGAGAAGAGATAATTCTACCGATAAAGGAACTAATGATAGTGGTGGTAAAAGTAGTTCAAAAACTACACCAACTACAACAACTACACCGCCAGGTCCAGGTTAGGAATCGACATTTTAGGAAACTCAACTTTTTGGGAAGTCGACATTTTAGGAAGTCGACAAAATGGTCCTAAAGGCTGGGTAAGGCCGAGAATTTTCCCACTTTTCGAAAGTAAAAATTGTCCCATTTTTTGACAACTCCATCCACAACTCCTTAGTTACTAAAGTAAGTTTAGCGGTGGCACCCCCATTCGTTAAAAATAATAACTCGCAAAATATTATTATTATTAAAATATAGACTTTTACTTCTTCTTTTAGTTCTGTCACTTCTTTAGAATTATACCTAATGATTTTTTAGATGTTATGCATTGAGGAACAAATAGTGCTAAAAATAGCCATTTCGTTAGTAGGTAAAAGTGGGGTACTATTTGTTACTCTTAAAAAAAACATTTATAATATCTTCTAAGGAAGTGACAGAACAAAGTTTAGAAAAATCTATATTTTGCGAGTTACGATTTTTTTAAGAATTTAGGCGCCACTGCTAGGGATAAAGGCTCTTAAATTTAAAGCAAATCATGTCAACTATTATTAAGTTTAATAAATAGTTGACAGGATTATTTTTCAGGAATAAATTACTTATTTCAAAACTAATTGTGGTCATTAAATCTAAATCTAAATAGGAAAATTTTACCAAATATAGGATCTGTTACTTTTTTTTTTCAATTCGTCCCATTTTGTGATTGAGACAGGCTAAAGCTTTTCGCAATACCGCCTATTCATACGTTCAAATATTTCTGTCGTAGTCGTAGTCTTTTAAAATGAACTTCCTTCGTATTAGTCAAATCATAGAAATTATTTCTGTCGTAATCTTTTTAATGTACTTCTGTCGTATTTTGTTTACTAGTCAAATCCATTTAGTTTTGTCTTCTTTAAGTTTTTTTTTTCCCTCAATATATATATTTTTGCATTTCCTCTGTTAATGTTGTTATTTTTTTTCTTTTTCTTATTTTAAACTTTTCTTTTATTATTTACAATTTTTATATTTCATTTACAGTATTTATTATAAATTTATATATGTACAGATATGTTTCACGGTTTTTTAAAAGTGTTTTAATGCATAGCGGGACCAAATCAGGTGCACCGTAGATAGGACCTGTTACTTTTCAAACTACATAAATTTGCTCAAATAGACAGCCAGTAGTCTTCATAACAAAATTGTTTGTCCTACTGTCGTAAGCACTTTCATTTTTTTTTTAAATAGTACCTTTCCTTCCAAGTTAAATAATTTCTCAAGGAATCTTCTACATACATATACACTAACTTACAATACTGAAACCCTCAAATCCCTTAGCTGACTTTTACAGCATGCCCAGGAGGAGATGCAGCTGGCACATTCTACGTTTTTCTATCACTCCCAGTCCAGCATGGAAGTAAAGGAATCTTCTACACCTAAAAAAATTCTAACCTGTTACGAAGGTTAGAATTTTTTTAGGTAGCGATTTTAAACGGGTCATTCTAATTTGAATTTCGAACACTTTCATGGAGATATAGGTATAAAACCGACTAGACCACCCAGTTTGTGGGTACTTTAATGTCCACAGATTAGAATTAATAACGCATTACTATCAATTATGTAACAAGCTGTGTTCATTTACAAATCCAGTAATTTTTTTCTATTTTGGTGGTCTATGATCCTATTGGTAACCACATTATGATTTAGATCGATCAGTAATCCTGCCACTAGAATTAACCTGGTAGTTTTGTGGAAACGAATTCCGATCAAAGTATCGTTCTTTGAGAGAATACTTTCTTGACACGATTTAGACAGTAATATCCGCTGTAGAAGCACATCCGGAAAGGTGGCAGTGCAAATAAAGGCTATACCGTGATTCGTCATATTCATAAAATAAATCGGTGCGATGCAGGCAGATGCGAAAGGATTGAGTACATATGTCTGCAAGGTGTGTGCAATATGCATGGCTTGTGCCATCCCTTTTGGCATGCATGTTTTATACAAACAATTTGCAGTAGTCCGTAGATATGTAGTTAGGTAATAGGTACCTACTGCAATTTTCTTAATACAATCAGTTAACATAAGCCATCTTCGAGAAAATAGGGACAAAAAGGTACGTGAATATCTTACCGGGGTAATGGTATGTGTAAGCGATTTCTTATTTTTCTTAACTAGCTGTGCCCGCGACTTCGTACGCCCGGTTTGTATGGAAAACACGCAGTGTCGAACACACTGAAAACGCTTCTCCGCGCGTAGGAGCGGGATCTGCTAGCCCGCGCGCGGAAGCATGTTTCTCATTGTCTGATCTTTGTCTTTGTAAGAAAAACACGCTTCCGCGCGCGGGCTAGCAGATCCCGCTCCTACGCGCGGAGAAGCGTTTTCAGTATGTTCGACACTGCGTGTTTTCCATACAAACTGGGGTACTTACTCAATTTTAGAATTTATTCATTGACTCTAAGTAACAATAAGAATTCAATTTCCTGCCCATACCTTAAGTCAGATAGCGTGATTATTTTCTACTCAGTTGAATAAAAAGACCCTTAAAAATTGGTCGAGAAACAATCAAAATTTAATATCCTGCCTACCTCCTAAGTCAGGTGGCGTGATTATTTGTTTTATTAATTTGAGTCTAGGTAATGCTCAGTCGAATAAAAAAACTTCCATCAAAATCGGTTAAAAAACAAAGAAAATACTACTTGCTGTCTACCCCCTAAGTCAGGTGGCGTGATTATTTCTATCCTAAGTTTGAACCTAGGTAACACATAGTCAAATAAAAAAAAGCCCATCAAAATCGGTCCATTGGTTTTGGCGTAATGTGGTAACATACAGACAGACAGACAAAAATTCTAAAAAAAAATTTTTTTGGTCTTGGTGTCGTTACTAATACCTATTGCAAATATTTTTTCACAAAAATATTCAATGTACAGACACGACCCCTCTAGTAGTAGATTTATTATTAGTAGATTAATTATTATATGTATATATAGGTAGATATATGTGTACTGTGTAGCTTGGTAAAAAAGCGCAGAATACTCATTTGATTATCTTGTTACTTCACTGGGGTCAGTAAAGACATATGTACTGCGGTTCTTTTGAAACGAGTCACAGTACCAGTTGAGTAATTAAACCTACGAGTTTATCGATGGGAGACTACTGAGGACGCGATGGACCACCGGGTGGCGCCTGCGCAGCTACAACGTGGGTAAGACGAGTTGAACGCTCAAAAAGCGTAAATACCGACTTCAATCACTCTGCCAGATGGTGACGTCTTTAAAACTACGATTGAAACGATTTTGGTGAAATTTGCATGGGGCTTTCGAAGACCTTTTATTTTTTATATAGCGCTTCAAGTGTGTCTATACAAATTGAAGAATTCCTTTGATTTACCCTGGATCCCAGATCAGGATTAGATTACCAGATGACTGTCTAAAAAAACAAATTGAATCCAACGTCTTTGAGTATTCTAAGATCAGAAACGAAAAAAAAAAATCACGACTAGCTGAGAAACTCCTTTTTTTTTTTAACTCGGTTGATTAATATTAGCTACCTCTCTTTGCCAGTAATGGAACTGTCAGCCGATTGCTGCTTGTCTATAATCCGCAGAATGAGTTTATTACGAGTTCACTACCCACTTATATGCAGATTTGAGACAAGACGAACGAATACGGGTAGCAGTTCACTGAATTACTATTATACTAGCGTATATGGAACAGCCATCACGAACATACGACATGTCCCCAAAATTCAATAAGGCGGACGCACGAAATTCGTCCGTTTTTAATTTTAAAGGGATTTATATAGGCCTCAATTCACGCCGTCCAGTTACTAATTCTAATTCTTAGTAGCGCTGTCACTTTCTTAACTTTGACATAAGAACAGGATAGCAAACAAATACGTGAGTTTGACATTTCTTATCTGACATAAGACTGCTAAATTAAATAAAATTAGTGAGCACGCTCTATGGTCATTCCTTATTTTTCCAAATTAAGAATGTCAAAGTCACGTGTTTGTTTGCTATCCTGTTCTTATGTCAAATTTAAGAAAGTGACAGCGCTACTAAGAATTAAAATTAGTAATAGTGCGTCCTGAATTAACACCATTGACGTAATTACTTATATTAATACCCAGTGCGACATGTTTCTTACTTTTTAACTCTTTTTTATTAAAAAATCGAGTCAGACCACTCTAGTATGAATATGAGTGCATGCACACATATTAAATGGGACATAAAGTGCTTGGATGATGTCTGCTCCATACATTAGCTCAGTAGCAGCAGTCCATTAATTTGTACAAGGGACATAACTAAGTTGCGTTTTATTGAACAACGTGCAACTTGTTAATGCAGTTTTTATTGCGAGATAAGTTTGCAATTAAAATACTCATTACTATTATCCGCTGTTGATCGTGCCAAAGTAAAATGAAGAGGATTTTTTTTAACATTGATCGATCCGCTAAAATACAATAGATTCTTTTCAGTCTTTTGTTGGTTTCATGTTGAGATCACGAGCGTTACAAAGGTTGTAATTATTGGTTATGGGTCTATGGCTCCCTCATAAGGCTTTGTGCACTTGGATGTCTCTATTTTGCGAATCTAAGGTGTGGGCTGGCTAAACGTTATATGACGATAGTATTGTGAGTCTCCAGCAGCGCTATTGTCGCGAATACTTTGTACTGAGATGTATCACTCCCACAATTTTATTATGTTCACCGAATTGCAGGAAGAGGTTCAAACTAAAATGATTGATGGGACTTAATATTCGTTCTGGGTTTGCAGTGAATAAGTGAGAAGTTATACGACTCTGGGGAAAATAGAAAAAAAGTTATGTCATGTGGGAAATGTAATTATTGGAGCAAGATGTTTGATCAACTATTAATCAAATAATATATACGGCACAGCCGTATAGCCTTCTTTTTGCTTAAGATAAAAATTAAATAGTAAATTCAATATTTGTTACTACTAAGAAATTGGTAGGCACCAAGGGACCGTCTTTCCTTCCAACCATACTTATCTGAGTCTAATGACCAAATAATTTTATGGTGTAGCATTTATTTATGTAATTAAATGATATTCTCTCCATCGTTGACTTTGTCGTGCTTAACTTTGGGCTAGACTAGATTCAAGCGTAAACCCATTGGATAAAAAATGTCTAGGTATTTTATTTATGCCTCATATTCTGGTAATCACTCTGGTAATAACTCAAACTCAACTTAAAAGCCGGGATGGTGTAGTGGATAGATAGATACCAATGTGTTTTTCGGTTTTCGAATTTCATATGTACGTTTATTCGGCGCTTTTACGGTAAAAGAAAATATCGTGAGGAAACCTGCACACACCTATGAAGAAATTCAAAGGTTGTGTGTAACCTAATCTGAGATTGGGTCTGATTTCCCTTCTGGGTTGCGGAGGTCAGATGGCAGTCGCTCTGTGTAAAAACGTACACTCGTTCAATCCCCTAGATTAGGTAGCTAACCCCCAAATGCGGGAAAAAGGCTAGGAAGATGATGATTCTGGTAATAACTCAACTTCACCAATAACTTTTACATAGGAATAAGATAACCTGATTGTTCTGTCCTAATAAAAACCATTACAATAATACGCAAATGCAAACAGAATGCAGGTAGAGCTAAGAGAATCAATGGCTCCCAATTGAATATGAATTGCTTCTAAAGGCGACGTCGAGTCTATTAAAATCGCGTTTGCCTTCTCAATGGGATGATTGAAAGCCTCTAAACAATTCATCCTTACAGTCTCAATGGTACAGCCCACATTCCTAGTGTAATCTTTTTAAGGACAATGACCATGACAATGGATGGCCCTTCACTATTGAGTCCGTGTAAAATACTGGTCATTCGAACTAAATTAATGCAAAGTTTGACGGAATACCGCCCAAGGTGCAGGTTACCAATTTAAATGGCATGAATTTTTTTAAAAGGATCTCAAAAATCATCCTTAAATCGTATAACGTAGAGTCTACGGCTTTTTCACTCAATTGATGTCGTATGAAGATACTTTGTTGTAGGTATTTCTATTGGCCACGGTTTTCTTAAAATACAAAAGTCCGTTGTTTCCCGAAGTGACCGTAATAAATTGTGTTTGCGCATTTTGTGCACGCGCGGTGGGACACCTTCCACTTGTCTCACTGTGACTTTAATGAAAGTTTTTCCATTGAAGTTTCATAATAGCAACAGTCTCCGAGGCGCCAACCATTGTAGAAAAATTTCCCCTACAGGTTGGGTTTGGCACAGCTGATTTAAAAAAAAAAAGTACAGGTTAACTTCAGCTGATTTAAACAAAGAACCTGCTGGTTAAAATCAGCTGTTAGATTTCTACAGGTTCATATATTAAGGCAATTCAAAGGCTAATGGGCTAAACGGAAAATATGTCTATAGGTATAGGTATTATCTTATTAGGAGTATTTTTAAGTATGTAGCTAATCTAGTTTATCTTGCGGGCAATTGCCTTGAAGAAGTTTAAATCTATATCTAACTATATATTTCATGACATAACTTTTTAAATAAACCCAATGCGTTCAGATCAGCTTCTATTTTAATGTTGCAGGTTTTTACGAAGGTATTTTTCATGTGATGGTTTACTTAGAGCCAACAGTAATTAGTGGTCAAATAAATCCAATGGCACGTGTATAAGGTACCCATCAACTTTAAGGGCCATTCCAGGTATACACATCGAAAAAAATCTAAATTATGGCAGGGTAGGGGAGTGAGGGTCCCAAATGCTCATTTTTTTGGTAGAGTCGCGGCCATATAACCCGGCGTTGGGACCCGCGGAGCTCATTCACTGCACCGCTCTCGTCTTCATCGAAGCCCGTACAAGCTTTCTACCTGTATCTATCGCGTACGCATCTAACGAAGATGCTCCATACTATCCATTCGAAGCCGAGCGAGTTATACGCCAAGAACTTTCCGAGAATGGTGCCGATTGCGCCTGCACCAGGGAAGTACGAGTTGCAGACCGATGTTCGCAAATACAACAGCCGCAGCAATCCCTACACTGGGGCTCAAGCCGCTTCTATCGCAAGAAGGAACGCTCGCGAAAGGAACCGTGTGAAACAAGTGAACGATGGCTTCAATGCGTTGCGGAAAAGATTGCCTGCGGCCGTCGTAGCAGCATTATCTGGAGGATCTCGAAGAGGCTCAGGGAAGAAATTGAGCAAAGTGGACACGCTGAAGATGGTCGTCGAGTACATCAAATACTTGCAAGGAATCATTGAAGAAAGCGACGCAGCCCTTGGGATAGTGCACGACAAAACTGAAACTCCCTACGAGATGGATGAAGGAGTTTTCACAGCGAACTCCCCTTACTCCGAGCCTGTGCCGTCTCCCGTCGACTCAGAATGTTCTTCAGGAGTTTCATCAGCATATTCAAACAACAGTTTTTACCAGCATTATCAGCCCAGTGAGCAGAAGCTAAGCCCTATGGACGAAGACGAACTTTTAGACGCCATCTCTTGGTGGCAAGATAAGTAAATTTGTGTCAAAAATGTTGCTGCAATTTCTAGTCAATTGTTTTTAAATGTCAAAGTAATTGTATCAAATTTTTCAGTTTGTAAATATGTAAAAATTATAAAAGGCTGTGAATAGTTAATATATGGATAAATTAGTTTTAGAATTATGTTACCAGTTTAAGGATAAGAATAAATTAAATACACCTAATGAAATTAAAGTTATTTTTAAATTTTATTATCACCCCTGTAAAAGTCACTTAAGTTAAAAATAAGCTGTAAGTAAGTAATTTTATGGCATCTAACTAGTTAAAAAAAAAGAACTTGTGAAGGTCTAAAAGTAATTAAATCAATAATTCAGCAACACTTTACGAAATAATTAATGCTCTTCGGAATATTCTGCCATAGTTAGAAATAGGCAATATAAAGGAAAAAAAAAGAAACAAAGAAGGTATAATAATAAGAATAGATACTGAATAACTAAGAACCTAAGTATTTTGAATTTCCAGCTCTTTAGAATTCCTAAGTGCCAATTCCAATCCAAGTTTCGTACAAGTTGTTTTTTAAGACAAGACTTTAGTTCTTATTTTTAATTATTACTCAAGAATGAAAACTTACATTTTATTCTTGCTAGACCAGAACCAAAAGAAATCTAGTTAGATAGCACAGAATCTTATCTTTTAAAGTAAAAAGAAAATTAAAATAGCGTCCACAAGGCTTGATTAAGTCGTCGATGCTCACGCGCATATTGTTATACAAGATTTATAGTGTTCGCCGAGATAAGAGGTGGGACCTAAATGCATTTACATGTGCGAAAAAGAAGGCACTGATAAAGGTGTCTACTGGACATTTGGTCGACTGGGATTGAGAATGTCTTTTATATTTTATGCAAAAAATGTCTTATTTTTTATTTTATAGAACCTATTGATACAATATGCAGAAATTCTCTCTATCTAAACTTTAGATTCTAAAGTATTTTGGCGTATATCATTTGAGATACAAAAAATTTGAAGAAACGTATCTTCTGTCTACGTTTTATGTCTGTGAAACACTTTATTTTTATTTGCCGCTGAACTTACTCCTGAGTAGCTATAATATGAGCAGAGTGGTAAGTAGAGTAGCTACGAAGATTATAAATAACACCAAAATAGTTAAAAATCTAGGTCTACAAAATTATATAGTATATTCTATATCGATAACTAAAATTAACCTCTATTTCAGCGAAGAAGGATTTTTTCAGGGTCATCTTCCTAAAGAACATTCGTAAGCTTGCAGTATCTTGCTGTGTGTAATCAGTTTCAGTTGTAACGAATTGTGATTGGAATTTACGATCATGGACCTTAAAGGTATAAAGAGGAAATCCTATTTTCATACCATTAAAATCAGCTACTGCTAGTATACCAGCCATAACAAGTCACGTGCTTTATGGGTTTTTGACAGTTTTTAAAGCTCTGTAAAAAAATTACCTATTATTTATTTCTATAGTTTTATTCACTCGCACTTTCATTGCTTATATCGGAAGTAGCTATTTAATTCTTTCCGATTTGTATTATTACTATTACTAAATCGTCAACATACAACTTCTATCACGTACATTACACAGCTCACGTGCCACCTATAATATGATTAACGAAGAATGGAACCTCGTACCTTCCTAATGGATTTGGGAATTTGGTAAAATCATTTGGATCCGAGTGAGTTTTTTTGTGTGATCCATACCACAAAATGGATCCGTTTGTGCAAAAACCATTGTGTTGTGGGAAATAATACCTTAATGGTGTAGAAATAATCTTTGCTCTTGATAGAAGTAACACGCATAAAACGAATGTGGAAGTATTGAGTTCACGATGTTATGAACCGAGCTCTATACTTATGTAAGTACCTATTTATAGAACTTTGAACCTAAATCTTTGATATCTAATAAAATATAGTAGAATTTTGATTTAATGGCGTATTCTACAAATTCAAGGCCTGTGTGTTTTGGTGTTAATAATGTGGATTCATCCAGTTCCAAAAATATGAAAAAAATATTTCACTTTCTTTAATACCCGTATAACAATGGCTTGATTGTCAAATTATTAATGGGATCATTTCTCTTGTATCAATGGGTGCTTTCTTTTTGTAAAGATTTAATTGTCTACTGTTTTACTTTCTACTTATTATTGTGGTGTAAGTGTTTTTATTTGTAATACCTTTTGATCGAAGTACATATCTAAAAAGTCTTTGGCAATAGGTGAAGTTAATTTTTACTTAGGCTCGTATTTATAAAGCCATCTCAAAGATTGAGAGTAATATTGAGTGCGGATTTGACAGGTCATTTTGTATTGGAATGACGCTCTCGCTGTCACTCTTGAGAGCTGATTATTACGGGCCATAATTATTTTGGCGAGGTAAGTTAGAAAGAGGAAGTTTAAGTTTTTCCGCATTTATTGTAATAAGTAAGGGGTGAGATTGTTTTTCAGATTACCTACTTTAGTTTAAGTATAGGCTGCAAGTAAGATCAGACTTTGTTGAATAAACACGTTTTTCAGACGATATTCATGAATGAAACGGACAATACCTGTTTTGATGAAATCTAGAGCGTTGTTTTCTCACAGATCCGAGGCCTGGAAGCAGGCTAGCGGGCAGTCATAAATAATTGTCGGATATCAACTTCCTGCGCCGGCGCCGCGCAAGTGGCACTGCCAGTACAGACTGCCTCTTGGCCTTAGCGGCAGTCCACTAACCGATCGGAGCTTGTACTTGTACGTGCTTTTTCCAAAAACGATGAACATCAGTTCTTGGTGGTAGACTCTACAGCCTATAGTGTAGACTAATAACAAGACAGTCTTAAACCGTTATTCGTTTTTGGGAGCTGTTATGATAAGCCCTAAAATAATGCAAGCTTCTTGTAGGATTAAACGCTCTAGTACAGCGTTACCTTGTTAGCCTGAAAATGTAGAACCGGTTTCTACTGTGAAAATAAAATTACGCATTAATCAAATTGGTTAGTTAGGTATGCATTTTTCGTATTTTTTTTTAATTCGTACCAATATATTACTTCTTTCTTTCTTTTAGTAGCTACTATATTTTCATTCAAGTTTACACGCAGACTTTTAAGTAAAATACATATCCTTAAAATTTGCAGAAGTTGAGGTATCGGTTTTCTCAAACTATGTCGATGGGCACAGTAGCCGGAAATAAATTAAAAATTGTAATTACGTGTATTACAATATTTGTATGGAACCACTTGACCATGAAAACTATCGAGTTGCAAATTAAAAATTATGAATGACCAGTGTGATATACGATACTGTTTTTAAAATAAGCTAAACTTGTCTACATCTGTCAGTACAGCACGCTTCATAATTTTGTAAGTATAAAAAATGTAATAATCATTTGAACAAAATTGCTCAACTTTGGAAATCGGAAGGTGCACTTATGGGATGTGCAATTTGAGAATGATTTCCGCATGAAATCCGTCAAATAGTAACACTCGTCTTTTTACTTTTTTTTCAATTTCCTTGCGTTTTTGCTTTGCGGTTGCGATTGAACAAAATCGTCTGTTTAAAATTGGATATTTTATTATCAAACTTTTTTCGTAGGATTTTGAAATAACAATCATTTTCTCTAACTGGCATGGCACGTAGTTTAGTGGCTTCTGCGTTTATGTTCAAGTGCCTCATATGATAAGAAGATTCAAAGGTGCCGTCTTATGGTACACAAGGTTCGTAACATAAAAATTTAGTGTAGGAAACTAACTTTTAAGGTTTTTGAAATAGATGTCCCAGTTTTTAAATGTTTCCTAAAATCATAAATTGCTTCAACTATCTAATTTTATTGTAAGAACTTTATTGTGCAACATTTTATTAGGATATATTTTATTATAATGTACCTACAGTAAACACAACATATCGTACTAAAATATCTTAGCACTAACACGTGCTCATTGCGCTATGATTTAAAAAGTACAGTTGGCATATTTCTCTCATAAAAAAAATTGTTTTGAAATCAATGTTTAATTTCGTTTTTAAATCAATGTTTAATTTTAAAATTGACCAAAATGAAGTCAAATATTTGACAATCAAAACCAAGTCTTTTGCTGTATCAACAAAATTTATCGGATTTTTTTGACAGAATAATATTTATCGGATCTTAGATCAACATTATAGGACCTTTTTTACAAAGTGTTACCTATTTTACTTTAGTTGAACGCTATGTCTTCGGACAAATGTAATTACTGAATTTCAGTAGACTATGAATCTAGCTAGCGATGATGTTTATTTGTAAGAAGGCGGACAAAAATTGGATGAGAACGGCTGAATACCGAGCTGAGTGGCGTGCTATGGGAGAGGCCTATATGTCTCGCAGTGGACTGATACAGGCTGATGATGATGATGGATGATGGATCTATAATAGCTGTACTTACGCATTAATAAAAAAGATTTTTTTTTTAAAGTTTGTTCTTTTTATGCTTCTTACTGTACTACAGTGGCAAGATGAGATTTATACTACGATTACCGCTGTGAGCTCAGCATGAATTTCAAAATAATGTTATAATAGACATTTTTGAGGTACTAAAATCATATTATTCCTATTTATTTGGACATTCAAATGATATGATAGATAGATAGATACATAAACGTTTATTGCATTAAAAAAATGTAATAGTTACATACTTCAAAATCGTAATAGTTATATTGCTACTATATCACATGGGGTGTTGTAGGTTAGGTATTTATAGAGTCAAACTCTTCAAATCTTTTGTGGCTAAAGCCTATTTGACATGTGACCTATTTTCGTCGTAACCAAACCATGAAGATTTTATTAATTCCAACAAAAAAAAAACTAGCGTCATCTTTGATCTCAAAAAAATCTACCATGATGGCCTTAAAAAGTGAGGCCCTTGGAAAACGTCGGCATCAGCCTCAAAAAAAAGGATTACGGGCAGGCTTAAGTACCAACTTAATGCTCTAGGATTCAATTAAGCGAAATAAGCTTAAGTGGAATATCCCTTGTTTTGACAGCTTTTAAATTACACAGGCTGCCCCGCTTCCGTCAGACGAGGTGACAAAATAATCAAGAATTCAATAAGTTTAATGATTAAATTGCTACCTCTGATTTGAAAGGGGTGACGCTTTAAGTACGACAGTTAGGTGGAGTAAAATATAAGGAACTGTCATTCTACGACCTATTTTTGAAAGGAGTTTTACAACCGGTATGCTGTTTTAAAATAAATATTTATGATTTTACGATTAGAATAGAACTAGCTATAGGTACAATTAATGTAGGAGTGTAGCATAGATAGAACAATAGGAATAGATACAAGAATTACAAGATAAACTAGGTACCTAAATAATATTGTGTTTGACTTATGTATAAACAAGGTGAAAATTATGAAATTTTACATACATACATACAGAAAATCACGCCTTTATCCCTAACGGGGTAGGCAGAGCAAAAACGACCTTAAACAAAGGTCGTTCCGCCACGTCTGACAAGTTTTGAGTGTTATTACAGATAATTAGATATGTATATTGCTATAGTGACGGGTTGTCAGCCCATCGCCTAAATTACAATACACTGAAACTCTCGAACCCCTTAGCTGGTTTTTACAGCATGCCCGAGAGGAGATGCAGCTGGCACATTCTATGTTTTTCTATCACTCCCAGTCCAGCATGGAAATAATGAAATTTGAACTTTATAGAAAATAATCTAATAATAATTAGCAACTCCTTTGAAAACTTTACTATTTTTTTCTCGCGCAGAATAAATTTAAAAACTAAACTGCAATGTAGGTGTAGTGTAGACTCTACTGGTCTAAAATAAAATTATCCACACTTATACAGTAGGATCAAAGAATCAGAAGCCGATTAAAGTGCCAATAAAACACCTAGAGCAGACAAAGACTTGTTGACATTATAGTACTTGGGGCAGTCAAGTGCATAAAGATATCATTATCTATAATCCATTCACGCGTGTAAAGTATACGGGCTAAATACTTACACTCGAGTTTTAGTTTTTATTACAAGGGAGTAAAGTTTACTTTTGCTAGTTAAAATTTGAAGTGATAAACGTCGCAGTAAGCTCATTGTTTGCAGTATTTGGGACGTAACCGACTGTTAAGGTATTTAAGCTATGTGTGTAACAATAGTCAGATATACGATGTTTTCTACTAGGTACTTGAAAAAAAATCGCTACATGCACACTTTGAAAAACAAAATTAAATAAGGAACATTTAACTGTGTAATAAAAAAATAAGAGTACCTACAAAATAACGAACAACACAATAAAATTGAAGATACATCTTTCAAAAGTTACTTATATATATTGCCAATAAATCAGTGACTTTACGAAAAGCCCGATGGGAATCCACAAAGTTTGTGACTTTTATTCAAAGCTCATTGAAAAACTAAATGTTCCCACGTACCTACTGCGCGAATACTCTGCGCTTCCGCATCAGGTGCGCATGAGCCTGAAAGGGTTCAAACCTTCCAAAACGCTCCCATTATTATTGTTATTCTGATTGACAATCGCCCTACACGTCAGCCTTTTTTCTCCCACATATAAAACTAATATTGGAGCGTCCCATCCTCTTCCGTCTAGTTTTTTGCTCACCATTGCACTGCGTTTAGTTTAACCGAAAAAAGTTACTTTATTTGAAATGCTTTTAGTCTTTTTATATTCCATATCAAATTTATAGACTCTAAGAATACTAGTCGTGTGAGCGTGGAAGAATTTCTGTATGATAACGAAATCTGAAGTTTTACCACCCAAAGGCGAGAACGGAATTTCATTTCTGTTTTAATTTATTTTAATTACATTTATCTAATTAGATATAGCTTACACAGTAATGCTTGCACCTCCGTTTAGTTGATTAAAAAAGCTAAGATTTTATTTAAATTAATTTAAATTTTCACTTAGTTATCATAAGGTCTTGTTTACTATGTATCTTGTTCGATGTCGCAGCGTTTGTTGTATATTCAAAGTGTCTTTGTCTTGATGAATGGCTGAGTCTTGATTTAAGAGGGTACGATTTGAATGAAAAGATACCCAGTATCTTTGTTTTGTGTTCTAACGCGAACAATAAAACCATAAAACTAAAGCCTCGAGCACTTGCTCCGAATAAAAAAGGGATTAAAATAGGAGAGTAGATCAAAGATATAGGATCCATAATTGAGTTGAGGTGCGAAAAAACGATCTCGTGTATAGATCGAATCTCAAGTTGTAAGACAAATCGCTTCCAAGTATGTCAACCACGAAAACTTGGGTGCCCGAAGCCGGCGCGATCCATTCATCCATTTTTTCGTCGCCCGCCACAATTAACAATGACAGCGGTCAGGTTGTTCAAAAAAAGTACCCTAAATTCACTTTTTTGAGGACAGGGTTGAGGACTTTTATTGCATTTAGTATTTTGTTAATATCTATATTTTACGACTGTATCAAGTGCAGCGGCGTTCAAAGGCCAAGATTTACTTCGGTGCTCTTTGTATCTCGTGTGGGTGATCCCATTTGACAAAAGTGTTAACATTTACATCCATAAAATATTTTGACTTCTCTTTTAGTGGACTTAAGCGGACAGGTTATGTTTAAGAAACTTTTTTTAGGTATCCAAAATACATTTTAGATGGTCTTGTCACGATAAATTCGTATTAGTTTTTGGGTTTCATTACGTGTAAAGATATTAAATTTTGAGTCAATGAAATTGTAGGCGGTGAAATTAGACTCAATATCTCAATAAGTATTTACTACACAAACTTTTTGAAAATTCTGATAATATGCCATAATAATATTTTTATGTTACGTACGGGAGTTAAGTCCCTGCCTATATAGGTTGACTTATACATATATTCTTATTGCACTGATTTAAAGCGGCAGATTCTTTATTGTACCTACTTCTGATTAGTTCTTCAACATTTTTTACTTTTAATCACATAACCCTTAAATTTTCCCTAGTCACATTAATTATAACATCCCTCAACCCTTTCAGAGTGGTTTAATTATCGGTTGTCTAATTTTAATAGGACTTGGCTATTAAAAACTATTAGGCCATTTCAAATTGTAGACTTCACCCTTACCTTGTCACGTTGCAGGCTCTAATTTAGCTAAAAGTATGATTGCAGGCTATTCTTCATAACGAAATTAATTACAAGTCTGATCTAAACATTTATTTAACCTATTTTGATGGTCAGAAATATTTTTTTTTTTTAGATGGATTCTATCTACATTAATTTTCGTCTTCGGACTATGGTCTTCTTTTCGAAAAATATTATTGTCATTAGATTTACCCTTTATCGTCTTTAACTTTCTCTTGGACATTTATGATACATACGAGTATCTACAGTTCGAATCTGCAAATGACAAATAGCGATAGCATTGATGCGTAGACGCCTGTCAAAAGTTATATTTATTTTCTTTAGAAATTCATAGAATCCATGCGAATCGGCATCGAGATGTTTGCGGGGCATTATGCGCATGCGCACAAAGCGCAACCCTTTGGCGACACAATGCGCGTCACTAATCTAGATCATGTGCGCTATTGTAGGCTATTGTTGTCTCCTCGCCTTCACCCCCCGCTCCCTCCTCTCAGCAGGAAAAGGGCCGCGATTCTGGATATCTCACTCGATGTCGATTTATAAGAAATTACCGCGCCGCGGGTGCCAGGTAGTTGCTCCCACGGATGCGTACGCGCATAAAGACCTTCCACTCGAAATTTTGCTGCCAAACAGGAAATGAAAAATATTATTTTTGCACTTCCTATTGGTACTGCCGGTATTCAGTGCAGATTAGAATGTTTCTTTCTATAAAAGCTTCCGAATTTTTGCTTTGTTCCCTGTTTACTTTCTTTACCAAAGAAAATTACATTTTGTCGATAAGTATAGTAATTTTATGACATACATTTTGGCTGATGCGGTGCGGTCGATCAATAATTAAAGCAAAAAAAGCTTAATAAAATGGTTTTACAATGTATTGAAAGAAGCCTGATATGTGTTTATTGGTTATTACTTTATATGTCGCGGTCCCCTAACGGTCTTCTACGTCAGCTGATGTAGAGTCGGTTGTTGTTCCTACATATTTTAAAGATTTCAAGTTTAAAGGTTAAACTTTTTTTTTTTTCAGGTAAAGTTTTGTTTGTCTGCTTATGTCGTGTGCCAGAAATGACCTGTTGAATGCCAATTAAATGAGAAAAATATATTATTAGTGTATTGCTTATGTATAATTTATGATTCTATTTTTAGCAGAAAAAATACGCAAAAATTTTTTTGGGAGACACGCAAAAACGGTTCGGCTCTTTCACTCCTATTTTGGTAGAGTAGGTAACGCTCTTTAAAATTGATATTAAAAAATCATCCAAAATGTTACAAATATCTACTCCATCGGCATTTATAATCTGTTCCTAAAATGACGGCGTACGCGCGCCTAAAGGACATTTTCGGTGTCGTCCACTGCCTCCACGACTTAATTACCACAATCATATATG
This sequence comes from Scrobipalpa atriplicella, assembly GCA_029255725.1. Lineage (NCBI taxonomy): Eukaryota > Metazoa > Arthropoda > Insecta > Lepidoptera > Gelechiidae > Scrobipalpa > Scrobipalpa atriplicella. Next base: position 138,961 of record JARACY010000054.1, read on the forward strand.
TACAGGACAGGACATATACAGACCTATCTACAGCTCTTATTCCCATCACTATAAGAGCTTGAATCGAAAGTCAAGTTTAGCGTGCTTCTGATCGTACCACCCAAACCACCGGTAATACGTACACATTGCAATATTATAATAAAAGAATACAGCATTCGCATTCGGCCGTACATTACATGCTTAACAGTAATCCCAACCAATAACTATGTTAATGAATAAGATTGCTCGTTAAATGGGGACATATCTCTTTATTATAAAACTAGCTTCCTGCCCCGCGGTTTCACCCGTCGCTATAGGATTTTTCCCGTAGAAATGAGATGTTTTACCAGGGTTATCTTTATTATTGCCAAAATTTTATTAAAATTCATGTAAGATTTGCGATATTACATCAGACGTGGTTCATTGAAATTCCCAGTGAGAATCAGATATTTTCTCGTTGCAAAAAGTAGCCTATGTTACTCACTATTTTGTTACAAACGTACAAATCTTACCTTTTTTTATGATATTTAGTATAAACTTTGTTGGAGGTACGATGCCAAATAACCAACCGTAGTATAGTTTCTCGAGATCGTCCCACTGATGTCATTAAAACCTTCAGCTTATTGCTCTATTACATGCTGCAAAAATGTTTACGGTCCATATTCTGGTCTGTTTTATTACATGTTACCATGTAGGTAGTATTTTTTTAGTGGGAATTAATACATTGCAATTTTAATTCAATTTAATTAACTACAAGTCCCATGAGAAAACATACTTTGTCACTCTGAACTGTATTACAAATTAATACTAATCATTAATACTCGTCTCGTCGTTATAAAAATAGTTACAAAGCAATTATTTTATAAGTTAGAAATTAATTAATAGGAAAACTAAACAATAAATATTGTTAGAGAAATAATAATAATAATAGAGCTTAACCTTTAGGTAGACTAAAAATTGAATTTCAGGGAATAAAATTATGTATTTTTATGAAGTAGTTAGTTAGTAAGTATTGCATTGGCACTGCATCAAACTTTGTGATCTCAATCTTTTCTCCACAAGTAATGTTTACATGGACGACTTTATCATTGGATCTGTGAACATGAAAGGAGTGAACGAATACGAAGCTGCGCATGCGTCGATCGTGTTTAGATAGATGCTTATCGCGCATGTAAGTACAATTGTTTGTACAAACATTTGGTGCTAAGAAGAAACGACATTGTTCCGATGAAGGGTTGTCTTTTTGCTCAAAGAGATTGTCTTCAGGGTAGAGTTACCTAAGCATAAAAACTGATAACAAATTTAACTGTTAGAATTTAAGAGTTTCAAGTTTAGTAGAATGTTTGGTGTCAGAGTTTTTGCGAAGTTGATCTGGCTTCTATGAAGCTTTCAGGTAAGTATGTATATGAATTTAAGCTCTACTCTATTAAGTTGGTTTCAACTTAGAGAACAACAAATTATAAATAACTGCACACTCTATCAATAGCTACGAATTTTCGTAACTTTACATAGAAGACACTTCGCTACCTCAGTTATTTATTTTACCCCATACTCATATTATTCTTCGTTTGTGGGCACGACATGGGCAGGTTAACCCAGAACCCAAGAGGTCAGGAAGAGAGGTAGAGTTGTGATCTTAACAGCAATCGTAGATGTTATCAGGGTTGAGAGACAAATTGTTTCCACCGTACAGATTGTCACTGAACATCGCTGTTTATTCGCTTCTGATTTATTTTGGAAATGTTATTGTTAATTAGAATGTTGTTTTGTGTAGTTTATTGTGGAGACTTTCTTTAGAAGGCATGTTTTAATGATATGGATGCCAAAGTCAAGTATCTTTTGAATCTAACTTTTGTTTGAAAAGACATACAATGGTAGCAATTCGTAGTTGCCAAAATCCCGATTTAACTAATATAAGTCTATAAGTACCTGTCATTTTCTATCGTGAGAGAACAGAAAGAGACGGCAATAAATTTAAGTCAAGATTTAGTTAAGTCGTGTTATCCACGAATCGATAGCACTGGCCAGTCAATGTGCTGCCACCAATAAGCAATATCGCAATGACTAGGTACCCTGCAACAAAGGTACACAGTAAAAATACACTTCCAATAAGACTTGCATCAGAACTTTAGCAGAAGGACAGCGCTACAGGCGACCGGCGATTTCGCAAAACAATCAAAACCCAACAACCAAATAAAGTCCTCGACTTTTGAATATTCCTTGCTCATTTCTCACGTGTTCGTTCGCGGCACAATTTTTTCTCGTTTCGCGGATCATAAGGCACGCGAATAAATCGCGTCTTGCGCATGCGCCTGGGGGCGGGCCGCTTCCTTTTTACTTCACCTTTGTTACGGTTGCCAGCGAATTCATTCTTATTCGCGCGCTGAGTTGCGCTTCCTGGGCGACTGGCGGTAGCCGCCGGCTGTAAGTGCATTCTACACACTGCTGTAGAGAACAGAAAGCTTTTTAAGGCTACCAATATTGTACGTTGTCCGCCATGTAAAGACTAACTGAATAGATATTGATAGAGAAATTTATTCAAATTAGAATGGCACTATCTACGAACAATCATGAGAACAAAAAGTTAAGGATGATGATGGAGTTCTATTATTACCACTGCTCTCGATCTTGCGCGGTTACTTCTAGGTCTTCCCGGCCGAGACCAGTTGATGCAGCAAAAACAATCAAAACCCAACAGCTTAGAAGTGCTCAGACTTATTTTGATGAAATAAACTAAAATGTCAAGCGATGGATTTCAACTAGGTACACTATTGTGAGTGATGCGAGCGCGAAAGTAACAAAGTAACTTAGGCTCGTATTCATAAAGTAATCTAAAGATTAAGAGCAATCTTAAGAATGGATTTGACAGGCCATTTTTTTACTGAAGTGACATTTCTGATACGAACTCAAACTTGCTGTCGGTCTTAAGTGCTATTTAATACAGGGCTTAGTTTGCTTCAACTGTTTGCGGCCATCGACTTCAACTTCTGTTGCGCGAAGCGATCATGATGGATCTTTATGTATTATTATTCTTAAAGTAAATAATATTCGTCAATCTTGGCAGCCATGTGTCTCGGTTCGTTGGAAGCAAGGAGCATTTGTTAATCCGTGGATTGCTGTGAAACCTTGCCTCCTGAGTGTTTTCAGCAGGCCATACAACCAGGTAGGTCAAGCATTCACATTTTCATTTTTTAAACCACATACAAAAATGAAATTTATGTAAGTATTTGACCTGACAGACTTTTGAAGAACACCGTGAACAAATACTTTGAAGTTTTGTTGATTTGTACGAAATGGAGATGTTCTTCTTTTTATCAACTGAGTGAACTCTGATATCAGAGTATTAGGCTGCCTAATGCACAGCTATTAGCAGGTCTTTGACATGGTTTTTGTAACAACCACCATCAAAGACAGAGACCGCGGGACCGACGGCTTAACGTGCCCTTCGAAACACGGATATTTTTTTAACGACAATCGTACTAGGAAAAACCAGGGTACGCCTCATAGTGATAAATTAACAAATATCGATTTTACCTATTATGTTCCGGAATCGAACCCTCATCGGGACTCGGGAGTCCATGGCTCAGACCACTAGAACACGAAAGCTGTTTCTGTTGACTTTTATGAAACGAAGATGAATCATTTACTTAATGATATTTTACATACACGGAATTTAAAAGAGTTATTGATTTATTATGTGTCTAGATAATTTAATAATTGGTTATTTATTGCTTTAATGATAATTTATCTTTCGTTAAAAAGTAAGTAAATGCCGTGGGAGCCAGCATTATTGAGCGTTAAAAAAAGGCGAAGACTTTTTCTTCTTTTTTGTACAAATTTTAACATACCAAAAAGAATTTAATTTCATTACCTACTTACAAATGGTAGAGAATCAATAAAAGATCTTTGACCCTACTGAAGACATATATATTTTTGACTATACGTCAAAAGATAAAAGATGAACAAAAACACAAGAAAATCCTTCAAAATCGTTGTCTTTAGACACGGTATACCACAAAAATTCCTAATGCTCCAAATTACATGTAAATCTAACCTGAATACTAACAAGCGGTGTTTAGGACTATCCTCTAAGCGGCTCGTATTCATAAATCACAAACGGATAAGATGTATCAGATAGCGCCCAGCCTCGTAAAATGTGGCAAAAAAATGTTTTAAATGTTGGCCCAAGTTGGACTAAACAGTGGCCCTCCGCTAAGCACCCTGAGGCTAGCGATTCTGTCTTTATTTATTTTTTCTTTCTCTCTTTCTATAATTACCTTAATACATCAAAACTTTATTACCACACGTGAAATATACAGGGTGTAAAAAAAGTACTGCGTTCCTTTAAACCATCATGTTCTACTGATGATACCAAAAAACTTTCCCAAAGCACAAAAATTTAAATTCGAAAAAAAAAAATGCGTTTTCCATACAAAGATGCTCTCCGGGATCTGCATTTTTGTATGGACAAGGCAAAATTTTATTTCAAGCAATAATTTTTGTGTATTACTTAAGTTGTTTGTTATCATTAGTAGAACATGTGGTTTAAAGGAATGCAGTACTTTTTTTTACACCCTGTATATGGCTGCAACTTAACCGGCGGAAAATTAAAGGATTTGTTACTTAAAGATAATTTTTATTGAATAATTTGGCTTAAGCTTCTGATGCTCTGTTATAATTGCTCACTCATTTTTAACAGCCGTTTAAGACAATAGTTAGTTTTAGGGGCCCATTATTGCAGTAATTATAATATTGGATACCAATTGTAAGAAGAAACTCTGGTTATAACAGTATTTATCAAATTAAATGTAATGTAAAGTTTTGTAAAAGTCAGCTTAAATTTGGAAGAGCTAATAGTAGTATCCAGATTCTAAAGCTGCATGTCCACTAAAGATTGATTAACTGGTACTTAAAATTTTATAACCTAGTAAAACTGTTCAGCAAGAAAAAAAACACTGAGTTCTTAGGTAAGAGTGTGAACTGTATATTATAAAAAATGTGTCAAATAGAATGTTACTTTTGAGGAAGGTTACTTTTTACATATAAGTAACATTAATTGCAATTTAAAGATGCACAATAACGCTATCCATACTGGCAGTAAATCTACGTTGCCTGATTCGGTAATATTAACCTAGACTAGTCTTTGGTTTTTCAAGTTGCATTTTTATTAGGATTTGGCGTTGCAAATAGAACTACAATGATAATTAAATTTAAAATAAAAAAATACCTTAACTATTAGCGTTTAAATTTTGTTCAGTGGAAGCTTACACTTATAAACTGGCTACGTGGGAAGGTTTCCTACGGCAGCGGTCGGCGGCATAAGCCGGCAAACAGGCAATATATCACACGAATAACAACCACGATTTATGTTCCTTAAACGGATAATTACGTCCGAATGTATGCACGCAACGATAAATACGTGTTTATACGTCTATATGCGAGAGAAACGCGTTAGCACGCTCCGACTCGCGAAATAATTAACGAAATGATTCATTATACAAGTTAGATACAGTATTCATAATATACCTTCCTCCACATACTACACACTACTTGCACTTTACTTAGGTCCGTATTTATAATCAGATCTCAAGAGTGACAGCGAGTTTAAGTTCGTATCAGAAATGTCATTCCAGTACAAAATTACCTGTCAAATCTGCACTCAATATTGCTCTCAATCTTGAGATCGCTTTATAAATACGAGCCTTACAATCTGATGTTCTATGACTATCGTATATTACGTGTCATCTATGTATTTAATAAGCATATGGCGTACCTATATAGATAAATCTATGCAACCGCATGTTTGAACGAATGCTTTCAGTGAGGACGCACCTTATATAAAAAATATATTTTTATAATATACATATATTTAAGAGAAAATAATTTCTTATTCAACTTCGATAAAAAACTGGAACAGATGTTTTCACCTGTAGCCAGCATACTCTGTTAAAGGGTGGTCCAAAATATAAAATATATTGAAAACCGCAGTTCCTAACCATTCATTAAAAAACCCAATACATTTTTTGCACAATCTATAGAGAACGGCCCATAGGAAGAGCTTAAGGGCAGGACTGATAAACTCGTAGCACTCTTATCAAGGGCCAAGTCTTTTACTTATCAAGGGCCAAGTCTTTTACTTTTGGCGTCACTCAGATTAAGATATCCTCGTGGATATCCGTCCCTAATGTGTTAATTAAAAAAAATAACTTTTCGTCTCTTATCAACCTTTTAAAAGGACGACGATAAGTACTTATATTTTTATCAAGGTTAACACTTGGGCATAAAGTTAAATGTTTAGGGTTCATGATTATTGACTAATTAATTATCATTTTAGATGACGTTTTAATCAGTCAAACTAATAACCTAAGTATTAGCTATGAGTACAAGGTATTCACAGATTAATGATAACTAACCTAACTAACGTAAGGATTTAGTTTAGTTGATAAAATATTGCTTCCGTATGATTTGACAGAGTTTAAAATTTTCTTAAAAAAAACATAATAAAATGAGAAAATTCGTTTATTTTTCTACAGCTCAATATTATTTTACATAAAAAAAGATCGGACAGTCAATCAAATATCTTTGATCCTAGTAAAAGCATTAACTTCATCTTTACATCAAAATGTCATTAAAATCTTGACCACAAATGATTAGATAGGTATGTCACAAAAGATAGCCCTTAGGGATGGGTTTCTCTTAGTAGTAGAGGCCAGATAAAAGTGTTTCGCAAGGGCGAAAAAAAAAAGAGGGTAGAAAAAAGATAACTGTCCCATCTTATCTTTATGACAAAACTGCTAGTTTTTTGTGAATTTACTTTTATTTGTGAATTGATTGATGAGTTTTTTGTGTGTTTACTGCTTAATTTTTTGTGAAATCTTACATACGCGTTTTCAATGCGAACATTTTTGAAAAAAATTACTGCACTGCATTGATCTAATTACTATTTAAATTGGAAATAAAAAAAACAGTATATTTTGTGCCCCATGTAAGAAATAAATTCGAGAACTCTAGAACTAAACACAAATACAATTTCTTTATAGTAAGGTATATTTGATAATAGTTTTGAAATTTTCATTTTTGTTTTATCATTTTTTATTTGTGTCTATTTTATGTTATAATTGGCGTGAGAAGAGAATTGCCACTGAATGTAAATTCCTAAGCAAAAGGCAGTCAAGAAACAACTACTAAGCATGATATACAAACCCAAATGGCCAGTAAATCACCAAATATAATCCCAGCAACATCACCCGAAGCTCCTATTCGCCTATTACATTTTTACAGATGTAATAAAGATATTTCATTAATACACAATATTTATACGTTTGCATTGTAGTGCCTCCTTCTATCAGAGACCCGTTTTAAAAAGCTACTATTTACAAATAACAAATTCAATTCAATGTTCATTGCGTAGATAATTAGTCTATTAAAATATATCTTGCATTCTGATCGCTCGCTGGCCCCGCAATGTACACAGAATTGTATAAATAGTAGTTTTATGAGAGCGATGGTGTGATTTACGTTCGGATACAAAACTTTTATTGACGCAGCGCTCGTTAACGCCGATGTAAACGTCGTGTATAAAATATATCCGATTTTGTTGTTTGCTTTACTCCCTTCATTGTCATTCAAATGCTGACGAGTTAATAGGAGCCGATAGTATTAATGGAATTCTTGGTATACACTCGAGTGCAAGCGAAAACGGAATATCCACCCCCAAGATCAATTTTAATTTGTTATAGGAATGCGTAATCTCTAGTCTAAGCTATTAGATACGACTGAGATAGAGTCAAAGATAATGCAAACTCATCCAGAAAACCTTAAAGGCACTGCGATATTTCTACTCACGGTCGAAAACCACAATTTTCGTGAAACCGAAGTCCAGTAGTCGCTATGCTATGGTGATCGCAAGCCAGGCACTTCATGGAGCCTACCACTTAATAAATGGTAATTTTTATGGTTTGAAATGTAAGTAGGACTGAGTTTTAAAGTTGATAATCATGGTTACGAAAAGCTTTTACCTTTGATCAAAAATTATAACCATTATAACCAAAAATATTATAATATAATTGTAGAGAAGCATTCTATGGACGTACGACGTATGTACTTCCTTATTATGTATTTAGCAAAGATTAAAGTCTTGCGGTTTGCATGTCAACCGAGCATCATAATTTGCCCTAATTTATGACTGCTCATAAATATTGACAGAAGTCGCTTGTTATAAACCCATCAAAATTCACATCGCCACTTTGTAATAAACATGCTTACTGAAAACATGATTTTCCTTCGTCGGACTCAGACTTTCTCCTTATGTATGATTATTATGCGAATTTATCAGAACGAGCACCTGAAGTTGGCACCTGGCTGGGCTTGTGCCACTCCAGCTTTGTGTGCACACAGACGAGCTGCAAACCGCAAGGAAACTGCAAAAAAATCATCAGTAATCCTCTAATCATAGTCTGGTTTTCATCGGCAATCGTCTAATATAATCACAGATTGTTTTATGGTTGTCAAATTCACGTTATTCTGTTGCTTCGGTACTGTAAATTGATTTTTATTATCATGCGTTAGTGTTATTATGATCAACTTTAGGTATCACACAAAACTATGTAAGCAAACTGGATTAAAAACATTTTCATTTAAAATGTTTTCCCAGGTTTGAAAGGTTGCAGAGGGATTTAACAAAGAAATTAAGGATTGGATTTCAATGAATTTGCTATTAGATAATGCGAAAACAGTTATTACGATGCCGCTAATGCTCTACCTAGATACTAAATAACAAACATAGCCTTGATTTTGTATTATCGATAAAATTAAGTAAGTAATGTATTTTGCAGTCAGTTTGCAGTTCGTCTGCACAATCACTAGTTTGCACAAAGGGTGTGCAAATAGAAAGTTTTTGTGCAAGGGTTGTGCAAATCCATTTGACCGAGATGCACCCCTGACAAGGGTTGAGCAATTTGAAAATGAAGATGATGATAATATGAACACCTTGAGGATATGTGTGCAGATAGAGGAAACATCTGCGAGGCACACGCTAATTGTATATTTTTTTATGTATGAAATAAATTGTATAAAATCTTAGTAAAGGTGTTCGATAAATGACGCAGAATAGGCACTCTCTCTGGTACGACACAGTTTTGGATAGAAAGAATCTACACAACTTTTACAATTTGATAATTACTATTTTGCTATTAATGTGCGTTTAAAACGTTATTAATTTTCGGAAATTAAAATTATGTTATATATTTAATAAAAAAACTCAAATTAATTGAGTAAAAAGAAACAAACCTTTATATCTTTAAAAGTATAATAATTACTTACCACAATGATAAAGTAGGCAGAGCCACTATTATCGTATTATAATTAATCTTTTAATTGTTACCTACTGTTTTCGCTCATACCAAGAATACTCATATTATACGAGAGCGGATGTTGAAAAAATCTTGTGAATGATTCAAATTACAGTTACGTACAAAAGTGTTAACAAAAATCTTAATTGATTTTAATAGTTTTTAGAGTTATATTTTTTGTTTTAAATGCTTTTAGAAAACCTTAGCAATGAAACAAATGGAGATATAGTTTGGGTTAAAAATATGAAACATTTACTTTACATATTTAATGTTCTTTACGTAACGTATACTATTGTCGCCATAACAAAATTTTGATGTTGTGAAAACTTGGCATAGGCAGTTAAGTTACCTAATCTAATTCGGTACTTTACTTCCCAGCTGATAATATTTGTCTATGTCGAAGGGTAAATCTGACTTACCTTGAATGTTTGATTATAAATACTTCATCAAAGTCTTCATGCTCATACATCCAGGTTAAAACAAACATATCACTTAGGTACCATAACAATTTCTTCATAACAAGACTTCCATGCTGGACTGGGAGTGATAGAAAAACATAGAATGTGCCAGCTGCATCTCCTCCCGTGCATGCTGTAAAAATCAGCTAAGGGAATCGAGGGATTCAGTGTATTGCAATTTGGGCGATGGGCTGACAACCTGTCACTATAGCAATATACATAATCACCTGTATAATAACCCTCAAAACTTATCAGACGTGGCGGAATTACCTTTATTTAGGTCGTTTTTGCTCTGCCTACCCCAATAGGGATAAAGGCGTGATTTTATGTATGTATGTATGTATGTACCATAACAATTTTGCTCATGGGTGTACCAGGGACAAAGGCATGTTGTGTTGTGTGCCGCCGACGCCACCTGAGTGAGACACCTTGCTTGTCGCAAGCCTTTACATCTGTCCGGGACTGGCTACTCTAGTTTCTACCACTTTTATTATTTATTATTTTTTCATTAGCATTTGTGTGCTCGAGTATGTGGTTTTCAATGAATTAGTTACTTACTGCTGTATTAAATATGTCTCGGATGATACGCTTGTGCTATCTATCTTTGTGAATACCTATGAGTGAAATGTATTTTATGATTGTAATATTCTTATTTTTAGACAGCCTAAAATATTTTGTACTAAAATACTAAGAAATGAAATGAAGGTAGCACATGGTCCATAAAGGTATTTGAGGAGATAAATAAAATTTTATTGTGATTTAGGAAAAGGCTACTTTTTAACCCGAATATAAAAATATACCACAATTTTATACCGGGTATAAGGGACAGTGGACTTTTTGTATGGAAAAGCCTAAATTCATTTTCACTTCCTGAAAGAATTTCCTGGTAAAAGTTGTTCAGTGTCGTTGTCTGAGCAACCCCTATTAGTTTGTGGGACGCTGTCCCTTACACTCCGTATGTATGAATTATGTTCAATTTAAATTTAAAATTTATTTTTTCTAGCCTGATTCGTCCCACAAGTTATCAAGAAAAATAAAATTGTATCATGTTTGCTGACTTACTTTACTTATTTATCCCAATTCCTCGTAAAGGAATCAATTTTACGGTACAGAGCTTATTCGCAACGTCGCAGCCCAATTCTTTCAATCCTGGCATGTTTAGTAAACACAGATTTAAGATTTAACAGATAACGAACAAGCACAATTTGTCTACTGAAGGGAGAGTTTTGATCTTATCCATGGCCATTGTTACTGTTTGGATACATGGAATACTCACAAGATTTTCTATACACCGTTTGTGTGAGGTGTTAAAGTTACACATTTGTGTTTTGTGTGGTCTTTCGATTTTATGCTTTCTTACATTAATTTGTTGAATTAAATTTGACGAATCTATGGATTCTAAAATAGAGACATAAAAATCTTTTAATTGCATCTTGTTGTTAATTATTGAAAATAACTTGGAAAACTTAAATTTTTGATGAGGAACAATCCACAAATAAAGCATCGTCATCTAATTTTGTCTTTGTATATTTTTATCTATATTTCCGACTATTATTTTCTACTCTATACATTACAACACATAATTTTAAGTGACAGTCAATATTTTACGTCATTAAAATATTTCATAGTAGGTCAAATGCGGACAAATCAAAGATATTGGATACAGCACAGACCTACTAATGTAACGTAAGGACTTGATGATTTGTTACAGTGGTTTTAATATCGCAACCACAGAACGCCAAAAAAGACAAATCACGTAAAGACCGCTGTCATAAGTTATATTTATTTTCTTTTGGAATTCATAGAATCTGTGCGAATCGGCATCGAGATGTTTGCTGCCTATTATGCGAATTCACAAAGCGCAAGCGCAACCCTTTGGCGACACAATGCGCGTCACTAATCTAGATCATCAAAAAAGAAAAAAGAAAAAATCATGCGTGCTATTGTCATACTCGGACAATGCATTTCGGATATCTCACTCGATGTCAATTTAAAATAAATTACTATGAAACTTTTTTTTTAAACAGTTACATGCTGGTGTGAAGGAAAGTCTTATGCCAGTCTCACGAATTGCTCTGATACAGTTAATTTTGACGAAAAAGTGGTCTTGCAAAATTTGACAGGTTGTCTGTCGAATGGATCCTATGATGTCAATTTTGTAACTGTGTTTAGTCTGTGATCAAAATGATGGTTAAATATGCCAATAATAAATACACCAGCTAAAGTATGCTGTATAGGAATATTTTTTAATTCATTTTGTATCGCGTTGATGTCTTTTGTATGGCGTTGCGTTGGTGTTTAGGAATTCGAGCACCTTTGAATTTATGGTAGAGAAAGTTAAAAAAAGTCATAGTAAGTAGGCAGCGACTTTCGCTTCAAAAAATATCTCGTTCACAGCTATTTAGGGTTGTTTATATTCGACCACGAATAAATTGATCCTAGAGGCGTATCTGAATTGCATGATAACTTTTAACCCTTCACATGATTTCCTAGCTGCCCTGTCGACAATCGTTATCCTAAACACTTTTATTTATAATCGTAGCGTATGCCTTAGGCATCCGCGTCGGATCCTTTGTTCGCGGCCATACATCACGACTCCTAAGTAGACAGTATATCAACCGATATCCAGGCCATTTTGGCCTTTTTAACACTAATACTAAGCGGCGAAAATACATGAATATTTGAAACAGATCTCGCTTTTCGTTGCTGGTTTAGTTCGAGTAGCGTATGTACGATTGTAGAGGACAACAGCGGTGGGTATCAGAAGTGGGATTTGTGTAGGGTGAATGAGGCAGTTTAGTTTTGTTTCAGAGTAATTAGCCCCGTGGCGACGGACCACAGGGATTTATCGAGCGGGCGTTAATGCGGCCGACAGCCGTGATGCCGGCTTTTGTTCTCAAAAATATTCAATTTTACCCTACAAGCCTATTAAGAGGGCAGGAACATTAAAAAAACTAAACTCTTTAGCGTCGGTAGGACTTCTTATTGCAGCAGCGTGAAAATTTCGAGATCTTTAAAAAAACTTCAGATAAAGATCACTAACCTTATTATCATAAATTCTTATATTTTTAATTTACACTTTTTTGGAGCCCCAAATAATTTCATACCAATTGAAAAAGGCAAAATTTCTGCTTTTCAAATCAATACTCTAGATCAATATCTGAAATGAACGGATGAAATTTTTGATCTGACTTTATCGCGAATATAAAATGTCTTGGTAAAAGGGTTGGCGCCTTCAAAGGACTTAATTCCAAGGACTTATCATTCCAAGATAAGTTGAGTGACAAAAGTGTTGAGATGTGCCACAAAAAGGACCAATCAGGGACTACTGCCGCAATCCGTCAATTAATTTACTTCAAAGATATGAAGGGCAAAAGGGGACCGACTAAAATTGCTACTAAGTTCCCCCATCACCTTTATGCCATTAGAAATAGAGAATATTTTCAAAGATTTCCAAGATAGGTCGATGTTGCATTAGCTACCGTAGGCGTAAATGATAACGTAGGTACATCGTAAAACATCATTAGTAAGATAAACTTAAAAGGCTTTACCAAACCGAAAACCCAGGAAGTGAAATAGATATGCAAGAATGTGAGCACTTTCAAACATCAATAGGTGATCTAGCGCCAGTTAAGTTTCAAATCTGATATTAATTTTTTTTATATATTATTTTTGTATGTTAGTTTTAAAACTCGAACAACAGAAATAATATTCGCAAATTATAGAGTCGTATCTTGTTATAACACAATTTGTGTCCAATTTGAGTTTAGAAAACAGTAATTTTCCGTCGATCAGATCGTTTGTAAAACAAACATCTATTATTTAACTTGACAAGAAAAAAATAAACAAATGAAGTAGACAATAGGGGACCGATGGTAGAGAACTTAATTTTACACCCGAATCAAATGTTTAGAACTTATTGTGATGGTGTAGTATAGTGCTAACCAATCTTCTTTTGTTACTCTTTTGTTGCTACCCCGCCCACGTCTATTATCAGATGTTTCTGTGGCGTGTCATTTTTTATCAAAACAATAACGTTTTTATTGGAACATTCGGGTAACCCTAGGAGCGAGTCGATTTCTCACGAAAAGCTACATAATAAGTGAATTTGTCAGGTCCAACATCCAACCGAACATAATTTACGTAGACTTATAAATTAAATCTTTTTTGTGTTCTAAAGTGGTGGTCATGAAAGTAAATAATATATAAAAAAGGCAATATCTACATGTTGAAACAAAATGTAGGCAATGTAATATACTATACAAAATGTACTGAACCCTAAAGTGCATAGGTTATTGTTGCCGCCGCAACCCTGGCCGGCAGGAGTTAAACTTTTTGAACGCCGGCCGTGCACGTTTAGTTGACATAACATATTTGTTTTTTCGTTTACACAATGAAACCTATGACGTATTTTCGTCGTATTTTACTCCAAAATAATTGATTGTGTCGTACTTTTTATAGTGATTTCGACGTGCATTTTTTGTCTAACGACAAACTAATCAACCAATTAAGTTGTCCAATATCTTAATAAAAATAACACAAAATTACAGTTATCTGTCGCGGGCACGTTCGCGACTAATAAAAAAATAATGTCAGTATATCCACCCACATTTTGGTTATAAATTAATAGAATCTGCCCTCATCGTCTCGTAATCATAGTGGATTCGATTCGTGTGAGGTATTTTTTTTTATTTTTGGTAAGTTTGTCATTTTTGGGAATATTTCCTCGTAGCCCGTATTTTGGTGCATCTGGGTAGCAATGATTTATGATAAGCAAAGGGTAATATAATATGGTTGACATAATATTCTCAAGTTTCTTTTTCTCTGTTTGATTTTTTTACTCTACAAAAATCAAACTTTTCAGAAATGATAACTCTTAACTAGTGTACATCCTAATATATCTGTGATGAATTAATTTATTTGTAAGAAAAATGTAAGAGTCATATTTAAAAAAAATTAAGTTTGAGTTCCGATAATGTTCTGTTCTTTTCAGTTTTTTTAAAATTATTATTACTTACTCGCTTGTTTAATAAGGTTAAGTTAAATCAGTTTTACTTTTAGTATTTTTAATAAATTTTGGTACCTTTAGATAAACTTACTAATTGTTATTATTTTAAAATCTATAAGGATCATATTTCAAATATCCAAGTTTCAAATAATATGCCCACAGATCAATATCAAACAAGAAGTAATGATTCAAAATAAACGTTTTATTTTATACTGTCGCTAATAAAAAAAATTACCTAAAGCCTCAAAACCAAGTTAGTGTTATTAAGTTATAGAATTATATAAAAGTACAAATTTTAGCAAAACTCTTTGGTCAACCTCTGACCTACTCATATAAATTTTTGCAGTTTCTTTTTTATCAAGCACTTACATTATGTAATAGTGAGATTATGTATCATTATCATGTTCTATTTTCATATACCTAATATTTTTCATTGAATACGAGAAATTTACCAACTTAATAACGCTGTCTGTCATCTTTGCTAATCTCTCTCTCTCAATTATTATTCCTTGGCAATTATTATTCCCATCTGATTAGGTGGGGTCTGCCTTCTTCGTTTTCTCTTTCCACTTCGCTCTATTTGACGTGTCTTGCTCAGTAACTCCACAGGAACTAAGGTCTTTACGGACCACATCTAACCACCTGGTCTTCGGTCTTCCCCTGCGTCGGACCCCCTGTCATCTTTGCTAATAAGAAATTTTATTTTAATCAGTATCTCGTTGATGTCTTTTGTATGTAAGTTTTGATGTTACTCCGATTCTTACAGGATTTTCTTGAAATTTCTATTAGGATTATTTATTTAATTCATTACTTCAAAAGGGCTGTAAAATTACTAAAACAACAGCGTCAATGATTCAATAAATAATTTATTTGTCCTAGTTTTCTTATATCTAAACTATTTACAACAGCGTCGAAAATACGACATAAATGCATTTTACAAAGCCTCGTTCGTGATTCTTAAAATACAGGTAACGAAATTTACACTTAGAAAATACCGATGGAATTTTCATGACTTTTACAATATAAATAGGTGGGCAAGATTATAACCAAAACGAAACAAGTTTTACACATAAAATTGTTAAGCGTGTAGAAAATAAATACCTTTGCCCGGAAATTTGACTTATGGTTGCATCAGTCGAAGGTATTAGTTTTCTAACTGCCTATCAAAATCATACGTATTGGACTCGATTTAATTACTCGTAATCATTGCAAAGCGCAAAATTCTTAAACAACACCCTTCAATTGTTACTAACCGCGTTTTTTTTCCATTCTTCTTTTCTGAAAACTTAACTAACTAGAAATAAGGCACTAAGGTTTGACTAGATATACAAAGAGTCTTTTTGTGTTTACTATAAATGCGCTAACATTAAGATAATGCACTTTCGGAGGGAATCGTCCAAACTTAATTTATTTTTTACCTGTGAACAAAAGAAAAATAACTGTTAGAAATTTGTACACAAGTTGAAGAAATTCTGTGGGGCAGAAGACAAAAATACAAACAAGAACGGTGAAATTAAATACAAACAAAGGAAAAATAAAAGTTTAATTAAAAACTACTGTGTTTAAACAGTAAAAAAAGATGAAAAGTGGTGTAGTTACTTACAAGTGTGCTATTTTTGCTGCCACCAGGAAATGACATCTAAGAGCTCATCTTCATCCATCTGTCCAATTTGCTGCTGTGGGGGGATCTCGTACCGATCCACGGCGGAATAGGAGGAAGACACCCCTGAAGAACACTCCGAGGGTGCAGGTGAAGCGGCCTTGTCCGAGCATGGTGAACTAGCCCCGTAGAAAAACCTGTCGTCCATATCCATTGACGTCATAGCCTGAGCGGTATTTGAATTAGGAATGTTCTCTCTGTTTTCCTGTTCGCGAGTGATGCCCAAAGCTGCATCACTTTCTTCCAACAACTGTTGCAGATATCTAATGTACTCCACCACCATCCGCAGAGTGTCAACTTTGCTGAGTTTCTTTCCGGAGCCTCGCCTGGCGCCACCTGACAGCGCGGCGACGACTGAAGCGGGCAAGTGCCGGCGCAGAGCGTTGAATCCATCATTCACTTGCTTTACACGGTTCCGCTCACGGGCGTTGCGTCTTGCGATCGACGCGGCCTGAGGTCCAGTGTAAGGGTTCGTCCTGAAGTGCACCTTTTTCCTGTACTGCATGTTCGGAGGAGTGTCGTGTGTCACGTAGTTCTTTTCAGGAGCCGGGGCGATAGGCACGTTCCGCTTTTCCGCAACTTTAGATAGAGTCGCGGAAGGATATCCGGACGAGACGACGACGTAGTTCGTCTGACCTTGAACGAGTTGTATCTCTTGTAGCATTTTCGTAGCGAGTCGCGGTGGGTGTGGTTACGCGTCCGATCCGCACGGCGGCCGGGAAAGCACTGACCGGAGCTTGAGCGGCGCGTAAGGGGATGCTTTGCGGGAGCTTTGTGCGCGAGCGCGAGTGACGTCGGCGGCGGTCTACGTACAAGTGAGCCGCCGGCGCACGCGCTCGCGTTATATCACCTGCGCCGGCTGCAAAAAATATAAATTTTAAAATTCTCTTCCCCTATTATTTTCGATCATCCCTTCCCTCGTACGTGCGGGTCCGTACCTGGTGTGGTAGATAGGGGAGCGGGACGGGCGGCTAACGCGTGCCCAGTTTTTTTTCTACTGACCACTACTGAATACTGTAATAATTACGACGTGTATAAAGAGCAAGCTGCGGTAGTAAATATAGAGCTGAGTAGTTTTCTAGTACGGGCATAGGCATACAATAATAATACTATACAATATGCAGTTTTGTTTTCTAAATTCGGTGTCGAACCCACGACCTGCTGAACAGGCAGGTTCACCCTCCTCTTAACTTAGTATGATCTCATTTTCTTTAGAGTTAAAAAGAAATAAACAAAAACTATATGATCTATCTACATAAATATCAACTAACTGTGTACTACTTCATTTATATACCTACTGTTTGTGCTATCGACTAGAAAAGCGTTGCTACGTGTCTTGCAATCATTTTTCTGTAAAACACTATGAATTGCATTATTTACCAAAAAGTTTGTTTTATTTTCCGCTCCTTCAATCTGAGATGATTGAGGGTGCGAGTGATTACCATACTATGCAAAAAAAAGGTGCTGATAAAAACAGGAGCATAGTTTTGATTTCGGAAAAACGATTTCATCGATGCATTTTTTTAATATTTGACATAATGACACGATGTTTGTAAAATTAGATTATGTCAAATTGGTGTTGTATGATTCAAACTCTGTTTATTTCAATTATTTTTAGAACACTTAAACCATCTAATAATTAACATTTTTTGTACTGGATCAAACAAATACCTAACCTTACATAAATGATAATTTTTATTTTTATTAAATTTATTTATTTATTTTATTTAATAATACAATACAATTTATAACTTATAACTTAAAAAATATACTAAGTCTGTAAAAATCTTAGGCAACTGGCAATACAACGCACCGCGGCGGCTGCGCACAAATTCCACATATACTATCAACTTTGGGACTAATTGACCGAAAATCGTTCCAAGCTACCTATATTAAATTTGTTGTCATTAGTTAACATGCCACGACAAAATGGTATTAAAATATTTTTATGGGATTTTTGAGACGAGAGCAGGAGAAAGCCGCGTGTTTTGAACACTGATCCTAGTGATTATTGATTGTAAGTGAATATTTAGGCATTCATTTACACTAATGGTAATCCGGTACAATATAAATTATAAAGATACCTACTATGTCATGTCAAAGAAATATTTACACAAAAAATGTTAATTGCTCAGAAGACAAAAATTCCTGTCCCAACCGAGTTTTAGGAAATCTTCTTTTCTTTTTCAATTATTTTAGGCTATTCAAGTCTATGTTGAATTTAGCTGAAAGAAGTAAGGAGCATTCAGAATTTTAAGCCAGTGATAGATTAAATATATCGCTGAGTATAATCAGAGTTCAAACTTTTTTAATCGTATACAAATCATAATATATCTTTGAACAATATTAATCTGGCTTGTACCGGATATGAGCTGAGGGGAGGTGCTAATGGGTTCCGTAAATGTATTTTTTTTTTTTTTCGTAAATGTATTCGATTATTCGTAATCGATAAATTGCGGTCTGGGCCGTTAGGAGCGATTATATGGGGTAGTGGGTAGAGGGTAAGGTCAGTGGGGAAAGATGGGGTAAAAAATTATGACTTCTCATTCTCACTTTCTCTCAGTAATAAGTTTCAAAATAGTTTGTATATTTAAAAAAAAATTATGACGTGATTTTGATATAAATTATAATGACAGTCAAATCTTTTATTAATTTTCAGAAACTTAACTTACCTAGTTACTAGTTACCTAATAGTTCGGTATCCTCACACATAACTAAGAGCAGCAATTTAATTCAAATTTTATGCTTATTTTGACTTATTTTACGGACGAATGCTTAAGTAAGTTTAATACTTCTAAAAAAGGTCTTTACTTCAGTTGTATAAAAAACAAAGTATGTACCAATGAATCTGTATCGGCATACTTCATAAAATCCTTATGAATGTCCGCTGTAAACCGAAATTTACAATACTATAAAACCTTACACAAGATCGATTTCGGACAATACTTCCCAAAAAACTAAAAACATCACTAAATCCTCACAATAGGTCTGAGTAACTTGTTACAACTCATTATAGCATTGAGGGATTGAGGGTTTCCAATAAGAATACAACTAAATACAAGAGGGTTGAAAGAACCCCTATTAGGCGCGTTTGTTGACTATTTGTTATATTGTTGTGTATGTACTTACCACCCAAGGGTTGAGTTTTTTTGTTTGTTTTTATCATACAAAGAGCTTCGTCTTCTGTCGTGTATCATGAAATCATCTTCGATTGTCACTGAATAAAAAAGGTCAAGACAAGAAACAATTTAATTTTATAAATTCAGCCAGTCACTGTTGAACATGGGCTTCCCTATAGTTTTTCCACAGGCTTCAGTTTTGTCCCAAACGGCATTCAACGGCTGTCAAGCGAAAAATAAAGAACAATAAATCAAAGAGAAACCTCCAAAAATCCAAAGATCAGACCACAGAAATGCTGGCAGGATCACTAAACAAAATCAATCAAAGGTCTTGTAGAAACAATATTTCAGACTTCATTGTGAAATCTAAGTTGAGTGTATTTTCGATTTAATTGCATGAGTTTACTAATAGAGTCAAGATTGAAGACGTGGATCTAAAAAACTTGGAATATAACCCTTGCCAGTTATAGAGTTGTTTTATTTCACGACTGCCGCATTGCCATACTCGTGTGCGTAAATATACTTTGCCTAAGTGTGCGTGAGTTCGCCATAGTAAACTATGGCCCGTATTTATAATCAGCTCTCAAGAGTGACAGCGAGTTTGAGTTTGTATCAGAAATGTCATTTCAGTACAAAACGATCTGTCAAATCCATACTTAATATTGCTCTCAATCTTATCATAAATACGACCCTATAAGCACACAGCAACGCGTATCCGTACGTACAACCACATGTTATGGCAGAGCGGCAGTCTTCAGATAAAAATAATATACCTACCTAATATTTTGTCAATTTCCCATAGATTTCAATTGCGTGTGACCTTGGTCCCATCACCCCATGGTCACGTACACTCTGAGTGTAATTTAGACTTGTCATAACATTTAGACAAAATGTCCGTTATTCACCGCCCGTGGAGCAATTAAGATGAAACAAATGGTTTTGCACCCTATATTTAAATGGTACTTTGTGTCTGGCCCAGTGATAGTTAAAATAATGCTGTTGCTAATGTAATTACTAACAAAATGTAAAAAACAAAGTAAATCAACACAAGTTGGTTACGAGTTTTCTGTCTATCATTATTTGCAGCAGCGCGCTCACAAAACTCAGGATCCGATCTTGGTGTAAACGACACTTTCGACGTCATCGACAAGAGCCAATTGCACGTGATAAGGGTGGTAGCCATAACTATTTAAACCATATGTCACATTCGTGTAAAATTAAACTTTTAATTTAGCACCTTGCCTTGTAATTTTCCTGCGTTAGTTTTTCAATTGATGAAAGGCGTATAAAAATGTACCTTTCGTAGCCTAACGGAAATTGACAGACAACCCCTATTTTGAGCAATTACTCGCTGTAAATTAAACAATTATCGATAAACAAATAAACGAGATGTTATGACGTGGGACTGGAGGGTGGTTGATTGCTGATGATTATGGGAATGCTATCATCTGGTGACGTCACGGTTCACTAGTGTGGGATAGTGATGGTTGCGTGTATAGATGACATCATTTAACAATGTTTTTTAAGAACATTCTAGATTTTACAAATCGAACACTCTTACTTGTGTATTTTTTTGTTGCACTTACTTAGCCTTTAAATGTGTTTCCTTAAAATTTACGTCATTTATTTATATTTCCTGATATTTGCATAACTGTATGTAAGTAATTTTAATTACAGACTATTGTTAAAAGAAATAGTCCTACCTTATCCAATTTATTGTATCCAATTTATTCAAATTAGTATTTTTTAATATGTGACACAATGAATTTTATACAATATTTTATAATTTTGTGCTATAAAAACTATTTTGCTGCTTTCGTTGCAAAAGCTACTCAAGTGATATATTCAGCATCACATAATTGGATCATAACTTCAAATTTTATTTATATAGTAATAAAGCTTCGTCATGCCTCGTTCATACATATTAGCTTCTGTCGAAACGGTTTCAAAAGTTCCTTGTTAACGGGTAACCTTTGAATTAGTAGCGACTTCTGCTCCATCGCTTTCATTGACGTTTCCACCAATGTTATTAATTCCATATTTGAAAATTACAGACTATAAATCACGTATGTAAAAGATAGCCGACACAATGGAACTACCTGATGTGATATGAGGTGATTAACGACTTGTTGAGTGACTCCTATTGAGGGAACGTCAAAGGGTGAACGTATTAAGTATTAATAAAGGGCATGTTTTACATTCGTTCAAGCGTCGGTTTTGATATAAAGGTTCAGCATTCCTCCAACGAGGTGTGATGTATGGATGGTGATGAGTTGCGGTTTGTTCTTTCAATTTGTGTACATATGAGGTTTAAATGACCATCTGTTGATCAAAATGAGATTTAGACTAAACTTTATTGTATTTTGTGCTATCAGTGCCTTTGATAGAATCCTATGTTATTATTATACAACTTCGTTAATTTACCAATGTCTCACCAAAATCTGTTTGCAAATTAGGAAGTTATTTTATCTTTTTGGTTGTGACGTTGTTACCAGTGGACCAGTCAGTTGTAACAATATGGTCCCACTCCTGAAGCAACCTTCACTCCAATCACAGTGAAACCAATCTCAACATATGTGTTTTTCCAATCTTCAAGCAAGCAACAATAGAAGAGATAAAACATTATCTACCTATCTAACATAATGTAGGTACCCGCTGGAGGAGTAGAAAACAAAACAAACACCGAATTCAAATCCAACCCGACATGTAAACCACCTAAGCTGAGATTTCACACGTTACCGATGCAAATATCAGTCGGTATTGTAAGAGAATGGCTATCGTGCATTGTATCGTCAGTGGTGTCGCGAGTGTCGCCATAGCGGTGTCGCAGTGTCGCCTCCACCTCGCCGGCGTCAACGTCTGTGTCGACGATGTCGACGCGTCGACACGACACATCCGACACTCGGACACTGATTGTGACCATGATAGTCACACTGAGATTCAATTTTGCATTGTGCATAGTGTTGGCGATCGGACATAGCGACTGATCGATTTTTTGGGCTCTGTGATATGCCGCTTCGAGTCGGAAAAGTCTTTTTGGACTTCATTTTGTCTGGAATTCATCGACACGACCTAAAAATTCTGTTAAAATTAGGTAAATATTTTGACCTTTAAGATAATGATACATTTTTCTAAATGCGGAATGCGGATGATGTATTTTTTTAAATATTAAAGATTTATTTGCTTATAAAATCTTAATCGTTTTCCATACACGATCAGATTTTACGTTTTTTAATCATCAGTTCATCGTCATTAAAAATGGACAACAAATAAAATAAATGTCTTACCAACAATTTAAATTGTTAAACATACTGAACTCACGCAGTATATTGACTACCAATATAATTTAGTTGTATCTACTTCAATTTGTATTTATATTTTATATGGCCTATATCTGGTAATTTTAATAAACTTGTTCATATTAAAACGAGGTTTACTTCAACTAGCCTTTGTCCACTGCAAAACCTGCACAGAAAAAAATGCTGTCTAAAAAGAACTCTATTGTAAATGTGTTTAAGGATGTATTCACTTTGTATATGAGCTGCTGATTTTTTTTGATACGCCTAGAACCTAATTGACTACCTATTAAAAGAATAATGTAGAGTCGTCATTTCTGAGTATTTTTTTATTTTATTTGTATAGTGTTATGTCTAAAATGAAAATTATTATTTATAAAATACTCGGCTACTAATTTGTGGGTTTGACGGATCTACAAGTGAGTAAACGAGTATTTTATAAAATAAATAACACGTCTTGTTCGTCGTTTAATAATCAAATAAAAATTATTATTAAAAAATTAAAGAATGTGACCATAAACAAATGAAACAATAAATTACTGTGAAATATGTACTAGCTTCCATCAAAACATAGGTAAAACATCTCAACTAACAGCTAATTATAACCTCAAAAGCTAAATAAATCGTTGGACAAAACACGCGGAATTTATGAGCGCGTCTACTCTACGGCTTTCGCTTCGAGTAGTTTTCAGTAAGCCGGCCACTTGGGTTGGCAGGTGCACTGCGCGCGCACTTCTTTCATTAAAATTAATACCACTGTCGCGTGTGCACATTCTTACTCGATAACGCCTCTTGGTAATTAAGGTATGGCTAAAAGAGCATCCACGCGCAGAGCTAGCGCCTCTTTTTGAAAAAGTACGCAAATACATAATTTATACCAATACAATGTTTTTTTTATATATTAGGTACACTTCCCTAAAATGAGTTTCAAATATTAGTCAAAAAAAGTAAATTAAATACATAATAGAGTAGGTTAGGTACCCTGAAGACACTCACTGTTGTCTGTTTTTTTTTAGCAATAAATTCGATAGTAACTGCAGGATACTAACAGGTACGTGCTATCTGCTCTTCAATTAATTATTCTTAAAATCATTGGAACTAGGGAAGTGCAAGAACTAAGTTTAAAAAAAAATGCATATTTAGCGTTTTTTTTGGGAAGTGGCGCTACTATCAATGTATGAAGGCTCTTAAACGGGTCGGTGCGCGGGCGCAAGGCGACGTGTGCCCGCCACGCGCCGCTCGCGCCAACGGTACTCTTGTATTCGACAAAATGATTTTTCACACCCATCAGATTAAAAATACAAACGCGTCAGTTCACTTATTGCGCGTATTGGCAATCAGCGGTGGACGCCCTATCCTTTTCCGCTGATTTTATTTATGTCAGCGATACTTCAGCTGTCAATGAGCCTCTGACAAAGACTTGGCCCTACGGGCTTTGATCCCTTTGGCTGTCCCGTTTATATACTTATAAAAAAAAAACAATGACGTCTATGCAAGGAAACAATACTTAATTATCTATTTAAGGCTACTCTTATCTCTTTAGCTAACGAGGTGTCGTAAACACATAAAACTACAAGGCTTGTTAAGTTTGTAGCCGAATTTTTTAAATAGATTTACTTATTTATTATCATTCCCTAAAAGAAATATATAGAACACTAAATAGGAGGGACACGTTATCTCATTATGGACTCGTTCTGCATGTATTTAATATGCGAGGAAACGTTTTTATATTCTCACTTACATTTTATTTACTTAATTAATTGACAACTAATTTAATCTACATTCATGCTGTTTATGGGACTTGTTTTTTGTTCAATACAAAATACCTACGCAGCTCAAGATTTGAATTGTTGTTTTACCATTGCATGCTTTTTATTGTTACCAAAAAGGATAGAGATAAAGTTGTGCCTTGACTCAATTTACCATTACATATTTTTTTAAAGGCAAAGTTATACTTGCAATTGACTGTATCTACTGGTATCTTCAAATATTTCTTAAAGACAAATACCTGTATGTAAATGCTTCTTAAATTACGAATTCTTAAAGCTCTACCATTGTAAATTTAGCGAGTTCATTTGTAAGCTTTCGTCGTTACTTATTCGCGAACTCAAATAGATGTACAAAGAAAAAGTCTTCACCATATGAGTGCATAAGTTATAAGCTGTAAAGTAATAATGGGCTCTATTCTGATAGTCACTTTTTAAAGTAAAGTTCAATTTTAACCTCTGACGTATGAATTAGTAATGTGGTTTGTCGCAAAATAAAAAAAATTGTAGTGCGTGAGAATTCGTTGGTGGTCATTTTGATAGCTTTTTAGCAACCTTTGATATAGCCAAGGGAGGGAGAAAACATCTAAAACTTAGACAGGTAAGTTTGACTGCTTGACGTAGGTGGTTCCATCTCAGTACATACTTTTGCCCCCCCAGAAAAAAAAACCTGGATCCGCCCTTGGCTACGGGTTGGCCGTATTTAGGAAAAGCTTTTCCTTCAAAACTGGAAGGAACTAAGCCTCAAATTGATAATTTTTGGTCCTTAACAATAACAATAACAGAAGCAATTTAAATTTAACTTTAGATAGTGCTGTCCAGAATCGAGCCCCCTATAAGCCGTAAGCAATTCCTTATAGATAAGTTGGTCTTACAATCTTTGTAACTCACTATTTACATATTTCTTTCTCTGATGCTCACGGCTGTAGTGTCATAAACTTGGTTGTACCAGTTTCTGCATTGTTTTATAATTTCAACAGTATCTTATGTGCTTAAATGATTAAGTATAATTAACAGATATTCATTATTAAGTTTTCTCGATGAAAAAACTATTGCTCAGTAGTACTGTATGTATACTGTATTTTAGTACAAATTGGGGATATTTTTTTTTCACAGTTATAAGCACACACCAAACTTTCATATTTATTTACCACCTATCTAAGTGTATTTTTTTTTTACTTAGCTTGAAATTTATTATGACCAAAATATTTTTTATACTTCAGGACGTCATGATTATACTTACTAATCATTAATTTAAATAAAAAACTTATGGATGTCAAAGTCAAGCTATGTTTAGCATTTTTTAATAAAGCTCCATTTGGGTATCACTATTTTTGACAAAACTGTTTTTTTTTTTCAGATTAAATAAACCAACAAACTGATTGTCCCATTTATATAATATCGGTTAGGATTCACACTGTGACTGTCAGATGACCACCATTTTAATAAATCGTATAAAGTTATTTTAACTTAGTTAAATTAACCGAGCAGTCAAAAGTAACCACCTGTCTAATAAAATCTAATACTACTTACGTTATTCTTAATATGTATTTAATGATGTTGTATCTCATTTAGCCTTAGACGAGGTAACAAACATGATGTTTATGGGTAGTTTTGATGTAAGAACATGTTAGATACTTTTAGGTATGGTTATAAAAATTGGCGCATGATAGAGGTACCTATTAAGTTTTTAATTAAGATAGGATTTAGTACATAATTCAAGCATGGCATCAATTATTTTCACCTGCAAAAGATATGTCATGTCCATTATTTTCAGCTGAAATTAAGAATCACAAACCTCAAAAGTTACACTACATTTTTGATGAAATGAAGTAAAATTTCATACGTTTCGAAGTATTTATTTGATCCTAATTTGATCATAATAAAATGATCAAGTTTTATCTAGCAGTCAAAGTATCGGTATCTTTTAAAAATCATGGTCTAAACTAATTTTAACTGACTTTCTCCTTCAAACATCCAAACCGACATTAATGTCACCAAAATACAAATTGGTTAATTATTGCTTAATAACCCAAAAATTTATGAAAGTAACAATTAGAGAGGGATGATGATATGTGTTGTATGTAAAGAAAGAGAGGTGTAATCGAAGGCAGGTGTCTCCGGACATCTGCAGGTAAACTCAGTAGGAAAGTTCGTTCTGTTCCTAGAACTCATATCAACATTATAGGAGTCTTGTTTGGCAAAAAAACTTTTTAGTTTATTATTAGATGCTCAATTTGAACGATTTCTATGAAATAACCATTGAAATAATAAGTGCAAGGTCCTTAATATAGCTTACAAAAGATTTAGACTTAAAGGGCTGTCGATTTTTTGGGTACTATAACGCAATAAAAAATTTCAGAACGATAAATGACACCCTTTTGTAGACAAAGGCTACTATTTACCGAAAGAAAACTCTAAAACTCTCTCTTGAGTGGAACCGCAGGGCGAAAAGCTAGTTCATTATACATCATCGCCTCATAACATCAAAAATTTACACTAATACGGTAAAAAGCGAGCAATGTAAATTACCCATTTTATCGGTTACGGTTGCATTTTACACAATTTTGACGTCCAAAACACTACTTCATTCGATATACATTACGTAGCATATGATCTATTATGATACCAGATAATAAGTTGCTACGCAATGTACTATATCAAAATGTGCAGTGTGGTGAGGGCGCGGGCAACGGATATAAAAACGATTTTTTTAATTTTTAGTGCCTGCATCTGGTGACCGTTTCATGTTTTCGGTAATATGTAATCGAACCCAGAAAAGGTCGGGACATCTTCGAAATTCTATAATTTTGCCGCATTTCATCATGTCGCCCTCTTTTTTAAAAAACGTGACATGTTTTCACAAAAGGAAGCCGTTTTTGGTATCAAGGCGCTAAATTGACAGTGTTCAAGAATTTGCAATGGTGATTTATGAAGCATAAAATGTTATAATAACTTTATTTTGACACTGATTATAATTTTTCTTAAGTATATAAAAAAAACTAAAACTGTACTAATATTTGAATAAAAAATAAATGGTAAGTAAAATTATTGTATCCATACAAGCAGGCAAGAACATATTTTAAAGTATTTCAGAACAATAATAATTTTATGACGTATTATCAGTGCGAAACCTCAGAGGTGTGAAACAGGTAACTAATTTTATTGATTTTAACATTATACTTACGAGTAACTTACTTTCAAAAACAGCATACCCTTTTTTATTTTACGCCTTAGGGCACAAATAACACAACCAGTAAAACTCCTTACTTTACAAAACCTACAAAAAGGACTAATGTTATAGCTACTTAGTCCCAGAAAGAGTAAAACAGTACAAACATTAATCGAAACGAGTATTACTTAAGCAGTACTATTACCGTAAAGTTTCTCGTTGATTCAATCCAGATAACACGACAAAAGCTTCAACAAGTGCAACATGTGCTTTAAATTCCTTTAAAAAACAAACATAACACTAATTTTAAACCCTATCTTTATGGTAGTAAGAGTCAAGAATATCAGGTTGGTGTACAACTGCCAGTTGGCAGAACTTGAAGTTGTACGAGTGATAATGATCGCGAGTCAGTTAGCAGACACAGGCGAACATGCGTACATTTTTAGTTTCTTTGCAAGTTGTCTTTGTCATTGTATTCAGTTGGAAGTGTTATGATCGTAAATATCAGTTTACATTCATGGTACATCACTGTGCATGAAGTAATGGGTTACTTTTTATTTTTTCTCCAGTTGTGAATGTTATTTCTGTTTAAGAATGGCATGAAAACAGTTTGGGTTTTTACTTTACATTACTTTATATTATTTATACCAGTAGCGATCAATATAGAGTCGACGATAGATCAAGGTCACGGGACAGGCGTTCCTAAACACCAAAGACATTAACCTATAACAAAATTATAGGTAGGTATATGATAGAGTAAATAAATGTTCAAAATATTTGTTTCGTATGTAAATCACGTGGCCAATACATCTGTGTAAATGTCGATCAAGAAGGCGATAATTTTACAAATAGCTGACAAACCCAAGGTTTTTCACTCTTTGTTTACCACTCTGATGGATCGTTGTAGATTTTTATTCCAAACAGGTAAGGTAATTGTAATATTTTAAATAAATAGTATCTGCCTTATAATCAAATATTTGTGGCAAAGAATTATCAGAAGATTTGATTTCTGGCGATTGAAGTAAATATTATTAGAAGTAATTAATCACTATAGACTTATCAAATAACTACAAAGCATAAAATAGTGGTCAAATAGTTATTATATAAATTGATTCAATCTTGGACTTTTAATGCCCAAAAATGAGTGCGGAGTGGTCTGTATTTTTTTCTCTTGCGCATACGTTCCTAAAATCTTGTTGTCACATTTTGCATGGATAAGATAAGACTAAAAAAAAATTGAATACTTTGAAGTAGTACTGTCAAATTAGTCTCTGCAACTATTTCTCATGCAGAAATAACTAATATGAAATTGAATTATAGCTCTTATCATAATAAATATTAAACCTGCATATTGAGCTTTCGTATTGTTGAAAGTAAATCTCATAGTCGATCAAGTACGAGATAATTATGATTACAAACCAGAACTAAATAAATACATTGTTCACTTCACGTATCTTATCTACGATCTACGTAATAGTAAGTGCAACAAAGCGGTTAATTGTTTTGTTATGGCAGAGGTGTTGTTAACACTATCACTACCATATCACCAATTTTATTTTCAACGTAGATATACTCGTAAGAATGTTATAAGAATTATTAAACAACGAATAAAGTGTTCTTCATATTATTGAATACTCCGCTACTCACTGGGTACTAGATGGGTCAGAGCTCAAGGTTTCGACCCTATACTACGAGAGTCTTTTTTGGAGAGAATAAAATCACACTATTCGAAACGTTGAGGTTAATACCTTCGTCAAACCCACAAGTGAGTAGCTGAGTATTCTGTGAATAGATTAAGAATGGCTATTAATTAAAAGATCGGCACATAATGTAATAGTGATTTTGATGTGTGATCTAGTACCTAAGCTTTTTTTACCTTGCTCTACTCTAACCGTAACCTCATGGCTTCTTATGAAAATAATAATTAATTATAATTTAAATAGACTGACTGTAAATAGAGACGCATGGAGAGATAATGGGGAGGCCTTTGCTCAGCAGTGAGACGATCTATAAGCTAGGTTTAAAAAATTGACCGTGTCAATACCTCCTATGGATCAAATCTCGCTGACGTCACTGAGTTGAATTATAACCTAGGACGTGTAAGGTGTGTTCGCAGCAGTACAAGTGTTAAAAGGCGTATTCGCTTAAAGCGCGCGAGGGGCAGGCTAGATAACACTGATCTGATTTATATTGCGAAGCGTTAACAGATACATCATGACCTAAAGCGTTAGTGTGCTTGCGTTTGGTTAATTCATTTGTTTTGCTTAAGTATTCATTTGTTTTGTTGTTTGATTTTTATTTAAAAGTTGTACCTATAGTTATTATATTATAAGTTTAGAATTTCATGGGACATTGCTTTATTTGACAAGTATGTTTGTTTGGTGGGCTTTTTGATACCTTTAGTACGAACGATGTCATTGGAAACTTGGGTTATTTTCTGAGACAGTGCACAATCGGAAAGGTGTTGGTCTGACAACAAAAACGAGCAACTTTTTGAATAAAATAATTCCCAATACAAACTGACTAAAGTATTTTTGTATGAAGAAGTAAACATTTGATTCAATTTCATAGAAAATTTCTTTGAAAAACTTGGTCAGTTCAGTTTAGTTCACTTACCCGATACAGAAAGCGATGTAGGCGTGAAACCTAAACCACTTTTGCACATTAAACAAAAGGCCCAGATAAGGCATAAGGCACGGTTGGGAGGCGGTAAGACGTCGCACTATCTAGATCCAGTTATAAAATTAAATGGCTCAATCCAAGCCGCGGGGCAAAGCAAACATAGCTTTATCTGAGCAAAGCAAATATGGCTTTATAAGAGGAACTTGAAAGTTCTTGTGGGTTACAATTTTCTACTGACGGTAATATTTTTTGTATTTGTATTATTACCTAATGATTTATTTCAGAAAATTTACCGCTGTTCATGGGTCTCCCCCCAATTTTATACCTAATATTTGTTGTATTACCTATGATACGTTCTCATTGTTCAGGAACGCAGCTGGATTAGTTTTTACACAAAGTATATTTTCTGCCGAAAAAAATTCTCGATGAACATAACTTTCTAACGAAGAAAGAATTTTCAAAATCAGTCGATATTTATTTTATTTTATTTTATTTTACTTTCTTAGGGAAGCTAACAGCTACAACAACTTAGTATCAAAGTAACAAAAATTAAGCCAATTATAAGCTTCCACAAATAAAAAACAAACTTAGATATATAAGAAAAGAGTAGAGTAGTAGTTATTAAAATTCATAACACACACGACTCTTCTTCGACTCGAAAGCAATAGGCCATCGATACGTGGAATAAGATATAAATACCTAAAATAAAAACTAAAACAAACCTTGTTATGATTTTGCTACAGTTCCACCAGGCATCAGGACAACATAATTACTGCACAATAGAGTATCTAATTAAAAACATATCCTTTGATATTGCTCACAATGAAACCACTGCCCCTGGCAAAGACGAGATTTAATACGAAATAAACCCTGTTTTCTAAATAAAAAATATTGCCGACTACCTTTAGAAGTAGGTAGCTTATGTTAGTTTTCATTAGTGAGTATAAGTAGCAGTGTAAGAAATAAAAATAGTGGATCCAACCTAACAAGACAATTAAGCAGTTCGTAGCTTTACTTCTAGCCAATACATAAAGTTGTTGACACAACGCTATGTATGATAGTGTAGAATGCTTTTCTATAATATTTATTATGTATAGCATAGTACCTAGGTGTTGTACCGAAATTAAAAAATACTTCTAAAATAATTAGAATGACTATATTTACTACGTGTAAATGTGTTAAACTTTTCACTCTTTAAAAACTTACGAAATACACCTCTTTTTTTACGTGCAGTCGGTCAAAAATGTGTATCACCGTGGGATTGAAAGCGAATTTTGATATCTCAATCTTCGGGGTCAGAAGGGCCGCGATCACGACACCCTTCGGTGGTCACGACGTGCGCAAGCGCTTATTAATTACTATCAGCCGATGTTACCTACACTAAAGGATGTTCGGGCCCGTATTAACAAGCGTGGTCCAACATTTTAAAGGTAGAGGCCCTAAGCTTTGATTTCTGAAATGATTTTATTGTGTTGGGTTATTTTTGATTTCAAACAAAAACTATGATTTGAATAATTCCGTAAAACGCTTTATGGTAAATAAATGTCGTTTGCCTACATTTTATAAACATTTTAAATTTTAACTATAAATATAAGATACGTACGTTTTACAAAAGTTATTTTAGAAATCGTTTTCAGAATAGAATAATATATTTTTATGTAGCTGGATGATTACAAGTATGATTTAAAATTACTTATTTACATAAATGGGTAAAGCTCTGTAGAAAAGCAATTTATTAAGAAGTTGTTTATTTCCCTGAACTGCAATTATAAATTAACCCTCTTGTAGTATTTGCATACTACACGACTCGCGCGTAATTTCTTACCTGTGTTTTTTTTTTTCAAACAATGTAGGTGTGTCTGGTGTTTTTTAATACTTATTTAGGTTTAAGAAGAGATGATTATATTTGTCCCTGAAAATTGGTTTTCAGAAGAGAACAGAGTAGCTTTAGCTAACCGACTAGCTAGCTAACACAGGTGAATTATTATTTAAAAAAAGAAACGTCTATACAACCTCTATGGCGCCGACGACATCGCGTGCTCCCAAAAAATTCGGCCAGTGCGTCTAAAAAATAAAACTCTGGCTGGTCACACGGGCAATTTTAGAACAAGAACGTTTTCTACTTATAATGAACTAACCTTTTTCATTTTGAACCTTACACTGAGCTTAAAAAGGGTTAACCCAAGAAGTCTTTATCGGTAAAAACATGTTTGTAGAATGTATAGTTCAACGTTAATTTGGAGTCGAAAAGTCATGTTCCAAAGTGTGGTAAATTTGTATCCTGCCTTTTTTGATCAATGAAGAAATAGGTGAGAATAAATAGCACTTCAAGCCTCTCATAAATACGGAATGTAAAATGTAAGTGTAAAGTTAAGAAAAGCAAGAAAAATAAAGGGCTCAATTTAAAACCAACCACCAGGAAGTTCTTTTCAGGAAATAAAATATTTTTTTTGACGTCCCCATACAAAAAAAATACCACTACTTATGAGGATGCCAATTTTTCTTTTTCAATTCCTGAAAATAATCTTTATGAAAGTTGTTCAGATTCGCTTGAGCAACCCCTAATTGGTTTGCGGGAAGGTGTCCATTACTCCCCGTACCTATAATATAAGTAGTGTGCTTGAGAAGAAATAGGCTAAATAGCCTTCATGTTCATATAATATTTTCAAAACATAATAGATTTTTATTTTAGTTTGCATTGTGTACAAAATTCAAATGTAGAGTTCATCCAACTTCGTTTCGTACAGACATATTGATACAATCAAATTTTATTTTAAGAATGAGACCGCAACGAAATTATGATCATAATTAAGCACTCGTTTGTTTAAACTTAAACTTATGATACTAAATCAAGTTTAAAAGTGTTTAATCTGAAGGGGTTATCGGTTCGAACCGTGGGGCGAACCAGAAATCACTTATGGTTCGATTTATTGCATCCGAGCCGTGAGCAAGTGTGTCCTGTATTTAATTTTGGCGGGCTAAGACCTTTTGCCCTGTGCCTGTAAGAGAGACTTATTCATAGTAATGGCCCAATATAAACTACATATCTAAGTAGTATAGACGTTTCTTTTTTTAAATAATAATTCACCTGTGTTAGCTAGCTAGTCGGTTAGCTAAAGCTACTCTGTTCTCTTCTGAAAACCAATTTTCAGGGACAAATATAATCATCTCTTCTTAAACCTAAATAAGTATTAAAAAACACCAGACACACCTACATTGTTTGAAAAAAAAAAAACACAGGTAAGAAATTACGCGCGAGTCGTGTAGTATGCAAATACTACAAGAGGGTTAATTTATAATTGCAGTTCAGGGAAATAAACAACTTCTTAATAAATTGCTTTTCTACAGAGCTTTACCCATTTATGTAAATAAGTAATTTTAAATCATACTTGTAATCATCCAGCTACATAAAAATATATTATTCTATTCTGAAAACGATTTCTAAAATAACTTTTGTAAAACGTACGTATCTTATATTTATAGTTAAAATTTAAAATGTTTATAAAATGTAGGCAAACGACATTTATTTACCATAAAGCGTTTTACGGAATTATTCAAATCATAGTTTTTGTTTGAAATCAAAAATAACCCAACACAATAAAATCATTTCAGAAATCAAAGCTTAGGGCCTCTACCTTTAAAATGTTGGACCACGCTTGTTAATACGGGCCCGAACATCCTTTAGTGTAGGTAACATCGGCTGATAGTAATTAATAAGCGCTTGCGCACGTCGTGACCACCGAAGGGTGTCGTGATCGCGGCCCTTCTGACCCCGAAGATTGAGATATCAAAATTCGCTTTCAATCCCACGGTGATACACATTTTTGACCGACTGCACGTAAAAAAAGAGGTGTATTTCGTAAGTTTTTAAAGAGTGAAAAGTTTAACACATTTACACGTAGTAAATATAGTCATTCTAATTATTTTAGAAGTATTTTTTAATTTCGGTACAACACCTAGGTACTATGCTATACATAATAAATATTATAGAAAAGCATTCTACACTATCATACATAGCGTTGTGTCAACAACTTTATGTATTGGCTAGAAGTAAAGCTACGAACTGCTTAATTGTCTTGTTAGGTTGGATCCACTATTTTTATTTCTTACACTGCTACTTATACTCACTAATGAAAACTAACATAAGCTACCTACTTCTAAAGGTAGTCGGCAATATTTTTTATTTAGAAAACAGGGTTTATTTCGTATTAAATCTCGTCTTTGCCAGGGGCAGTGGTTTCATTGTGAGCAATATCAAAGGATATGTTTTTAATTAGATACTCTATTGTGCAGTAATTATGTTGTCCTGATGCCTGGTGGAACTGTAGCAAAATCATAACAAGGTTTGTTTTAGTTTTTATTTTAGGTATTTATATCTTATTCCACGTATCGATGGCCTATTGCTTTCGAGTCGAAGAAGAGTCGTGTGTGTTATGAATTTTAATAACTACTACTCTACTCTTTTCTTATATATCTAAGTTTGTTTTTTATTTGTGGAAGCTTATAATTGGCTTAATTTTTGTTACTTTGATACTAAGTTGTTGTAGCTGTTAGCTTCCCTAAGAAAGTAAAATAAAATAAAATAAAATAAATATCGACTGATTTTGAAAATTCTTTCTTCGTTAGAAAGTTATGTTCATCGAGAATTTTTTTCGGCAGAAAATATACTTTGTGTAAAAACTAATCCAGCTGCGTTCCTGAACAATGAGAACGTATCATAGGTAATACAACAAATATTAGGTATAAAATTGGGGGGAGACCCATGAACAGCGGTAAATTTTCTGAAATAAATCATTAGGTAATAATACAAATACAAAAAATATTACCGTCAGTAGAAAATTGTAACCCACAAGAACTTTCAAGTTCCTCTTATAAAGCCATATTTGCTTTGCTCAGATAAAGCTATGTTTGCTTTGCCCCGCGGCTTGGATTGAGCCATTTAATTTTATAACTGGATCTAGATAGTGCGACGTCTTACCGCCAAAATTAAATACAGGACACACTTGCTCACGGCTCGGATGCAATAAATCGAACCATAAGTGATTTCTGGTTCGCCCCACGGTTCGAACCGATAACCCCTTCAGATTAAACACTTTTAAACTTGATTTAGTATCATAAGTTTAAGTTTAAACAAACGAGTGCTTAATTATGATCATAATTTCGTTGCGGTCTCATTCTTAAAATAAAATTTGATTGTATCAATATGTCTGTACGAAACGAAGTTGGATGAACTCTACATTTGAATTTTGTACACAATGCAAACTAAAATAAAAATCTATTATGTTTTGAAAATATTATATAATGATACATGAAGGCTATTTAGCCTATTTCTTCTCAAGCACACTACTTATATTATAGGTACGGGGAGTAATGGACACCTTCCCGCAAACCAATTAGGGGTTGCTCAAGCGAATCTGAACAACTTTCATAAAGATTATTTTCAGGAATTGAAAAAGAAAAATTGGCATCCTCATAAGTAGTGGTATTTTTTTTGTATGGGGACGTCAAAAAAAATATTTTATTTCCTGAAAAGAACTTCCTGGTGGTTGGTTTTAAATTGAGCCCTTTATTTTTCTTGCTTTTCTTAACTTTACACTTACATTTTACATTCCGTATTTATGAGAGGCTTGAAGTGCTATTTATTCTCACCTATTTCTTCATTGATCAAAAAAGGCAGGATACAAATTTACCACACTTTGGAACATGACTTTTCGACTCCAAATTAACGTTGAACTATACATTCTACAAACATGTTTTTACCGATAAAGACTTCTTGGGTTAACCCTTTTTAAGCTCAGTGTAAGGTTCAAAATGAAAAAGGTTAGTTCATTATAAGTAGAAAACGTTCTTGTTCTAAAATTGCCCGTGTGACCAGCCAGAGTTTTATTTTTTAGACGCACTGGCCGAATTTTTTGGGAGCACGCGATGTCGTCGGCGCCATAGAGGTTGTATAGACGTTTCTTTTTTTAAATAATAATTCACCTGTGTTAGCTAGCTAGTCGGTTAGCTAAAGCTACTCTGTTCTCTTCTGAAAACCAATTTTCAGGGACAAATATAATCATCTCTTCTTAAACCTAAATAAGTATTAAAAAACACCAGACACACCTACATTGTTTGAAAAAAAAAAAACACAGGTAAGAAATTACGCGCGAGTCGTGTAGTATGCAAATACTACAAGAGGGTTAATTTATAATTGCAGTTCAGGGAAATAAACAACTTCTTAATAAATTGCTTTTCTACAGAGCTTTACCCATTTATGTAAATAAGTAATTTTAAATCATACTTGTAATCATCCAGCTACATAAAAATATATTATTCTATTCTGAAAACGATTTCTAAAATAACTTTTGTAAAACGTACGTATCTTATATTTATAGTTAAAATTTAAAATGTTTATAAAATGTAGGCAAACGACATTTATTTACCATAAAGCGTTTTACGGAATTATTCAAATCATAGTTTTTGTTTGAAATCAAAAATAACCCAACACAATAAAATCATTTCAGAAATCAAAGCTTAGGGCCTCTACCTTTAAAATGTTGGACCACGCTTGTTAATACGGGCCCGAACATCCTTTAGTGTAGGTAACATCGGCTGATAGTAATTAATAAGCGCTTGCGCACGTCGTGACCACCGAAGGGTGTCGTGATCGCGGCCCTTCTGACCCCGAAGATTGAGATATCAAAATTCGCTTTCAATCCCACGGTGATACACATTTTTGACCGACTGCACGTAAAAAAAGAGGTGTATTTCGTAAGTTTTTAAAGAGTGAAAAGTTTAACACATTTACACGTAGTAAATATAGTCATTCTAATTATTTTAGAAGTATTTTTTAATTTCGGTACAACACCTAGGTACTATGCTATACATAATAAATATTATAGAAAAGCATTCTACACTATCATACATAGCGTTGTGTCAACAACTTTATGTATTGGCTAGAAGTAAAGCTACGAACTGCTTAATTGTCTTGTTAGGTTGGATCCACTATTTTTATTTCTTACACTGCTACTTATACTCACTAATGAAAACTAACATAAGCTACCTACTTCTAAAGGTAGTCGGCAATATTTTTTATTTAGAAAACAGGGTTTATTTCGTATTAAATCTCGTCTTTGCCAGGGGCAGTGGTTTCATTGTGAGCAATATCAAAGGATATGTTTTTAATTAGATACTCTATTGTGCAGTAATTATGTTGTCCTGATGCCTGGTGGAACTGTAGCAAAATCATAACAAGGTTTGTTTTAGTTTTTATTTTAGGTATTTATATCTTATTCCACGTATCGATGGCCTATTGCTTTCGAGTCGAAGAAGAGTCGTGTGTGTTATGAATTTTAATAACTACTACTCTACTCTTTTCTTATATATCTAAGTTTGTTTTTTATTTGTGGAAGCTTATAATTGGCTTAATTTTTGTTACTTTGATACTAAGTTGTTGTAGCTGTTAGCTTCCCTAAGAAAGTAAAATAAAATAAAATAAAATAAATATCGACTGATTTTGAAAATTCTTTCTTCGTTAGAAAGTTATGTTCATCGAGAATTTTTTTCGGCAGAAAATATGCTTTAGTGTAAAACTAATTCAGTGCGTTCCTGAACAATGAGAACGTTTATTAGGTATTACAACAAATATTAGGTATAAAATTTGGGGGGAGACCCA